>JANJGN010001469.1:0-136614 GCA_026770705.1 Isurus oxyrinchus
AGCATCACTCTCCAATTCCCTCCACTCTCTGGTATTCCCAAATCACTCTCTCTAAATTGTCCTTCAGTCTCTCAATTCCCCATTCAGTCCTTTCAATTCCAGCATCACTCTCTCCAATTTCCCGTTCATTCTCTCCAAATCTGCTTCTCTCTCTCAATTCCCCTTCATTCACTACATTTCCCATTCATTCTCTCCAATTACTCCTTCACTCTCTCCAATTCCCTCCACTATCTCCAATGACCATTTACTCTCTTTCAATTCCCCTTCACTCTCTCAATTCCCCAATTCACTCATTCAATTTACCATTCATTCTCTCCAATTCCACTTCAATCTCTCAATTTCCTCTTCAGACTCTCAGTTATTCTTCATTCTCTCCAATGCCCTTTCAGTTTTTTTCCAATTCCCCGTCACTCTCTCCAATTCCCCTTCACTCTCTCCAATTCCACTTCACTCTCTCCAATTCCCCTTTACTCTCTCCAATTCCCCTTTACTCTCTCCAATTCCCCTTCACTCTCTCAATTCCCCGTCATTCTCCCCAATTACCCAGTCACTCTCTCCAATTCCACTTCACTCTCTCCAATTGCAGCTTCAATCACTCCAATTCCAGCATCACTCTGTCCAACTCCATCTTCACTCTCTCCAATTCCAGCTACAGTCTCTCCAATTCCCGCTTCACTCTCTCCAATTCCTTCCATTCTCTCCACATCCCCCTCATTCTCTCTCAGTTCCCGATCACTCTCTCAATTCCCTATTCACTCTCTTCAATTCCAGCTTCACTCTTTCCAATTCCTCATTCATTCTGTCCAATTCCACTTCATCCTCTCAAATGCCCGTTCAAACTCTCAATTCTCCTTCACTCTCTACAAGTCCCCTTGACTCTCTCTAATTCCAGAATCACTCTACAATTCCCTCCACTCTCTCCAATTCCCCTTCACTATCTCCAATTCCTCTTTTGTCTCTCAATTGCCTTTCCTTCCTTGCATTCCACTTCACTCCTTCCAATTCCAGCTTCACACTCTCCAGTTCCCCCTTCACACTCTCAATTCCACTTCACTCCCTGCATTTCTTCTTCATTTTCCCGATTTCCCCCTTCCCTCCCTCCAATTCCCATCCACTCTTTCCAATTCCACTTCACCCTCGCAAATGCCCCTTCATACTTTCAATTCCCCTTCAGTCTCTCCAATTGCCCTTCACTCTCTCCAACTCCAGATTAACTCTGTCCAATTCCCTCCGCTCTCTCTCAATTCTCCTTCACTCTCTCAAGTCCCCATTCATTCTCTCCAATTAGAGCATCACTCTCTCCAATTCCCCGTTCATTCACTCCAAATCTGCTTCAATCTCTCTAACTCCCCTTCACACTTTCAATTCCCCCGTCACTCTCTCCAATTCCCGCCACTATCTCCAATGACCCTTCACTCTCTCTCAATTCCCCATTCACTCCCTCAATTCCCCTTTCATTCTGTCCACTTCCACTTCAAACATTCAATTTCCCTTGACTCTCTCCAATTCCGCTTCACTCTCAGCAATTTCCCCTTCACTCTCTTCAATTCCCTATTCACTTTATGCTCGTCCCAGCCACTCTCTCCAATTCAAGCTTCACTTTCTCAATTCCCCATTCACTCCCTCAGTTCCCAATTCACTCCTTCAATTCCCCTTCACTCTCTCCAATTCCCCTTCACTCTCTCCAATTCCCCTTCACTCTCTCCAATTCCCCTATACTCTCTCCAATTCCCCTTCACTCTCTTCAATTCCCCTTCACTCTCTCCAATTCCCGGTAACTCTCTCCAATTCCCGGTCAGTCTCTCCAATTCCCCTTCACTCTCTCCAATTCCCCTTCACTCTCTCCAATTCCACTTCACTCTCTCCAATTCCATCTAAACACTCTCCAATTCCAGCTTCACAGTCTCCAATTCCACTTCACTCTCACCAATTACTCCTTCACTCTCCCCAATTCCCCCTTTACTGTCTCCAAGTCCCAACCACTGACTCGTATTCCCCTTCACTTTCTCAAATTCCCCTTCAAATTGTCAATTCTCCTTCACTCTCTCCAATTCCCCTTCACACTCTCCAATTCCCCTTCACACTCTCAATTCACCTTCCCTCCCTGCCATTCCACTTCACACTCTCCAAATCCAGCTTCACTCTTTCCAAATCCCCTTTGACAATTTCAATTCTACTTCGTTCTCTGCATTACCTCTTCAGTCCCTCCAATTCCGATTCACTCTCTCCAATTCCACTTCTCTCTTATCAATTCCCTATCACACTCTCTGATTCAACTTCAATCTCTCTAATTCACCTTCACACTCCACAATTCCGCATTCACTCCCTCAATTCCCCATTCACTCCCTCAATTCCCCTTCACTCTCGCCAATTCCCCTTCACTCTCTCCAATTCCCCTTCCATCCCTCAATTCCCCTTCACTCTCTCCAATTCCCCTTTACTCTCTCCAATTCCCTCTGCACTCTGGTATTCCCCTTCACTCTCTGTCAAATCCCCTTCACGCTCGCCAATTCCCCTTCACTCTCTCCAATTTCCCTTCACTCTCTCCAATTCCACTTCACACTCCACAATTCCCCTTCACTCCCTCCAATTCTAGCATCACTCTCCAATTCCCTCCACTCTCTGGTATTCCCCAATCACTCTCTCTCAATTCTCCTTCAGTCTCTCAAATGCCCATTCAGTCTTTTCAATTCCAGCATCACTCTCTCCAATTCCCCGTTCATTCTCTCCAAATCTGCTTCTCTCTCTCAATTCCCCTTCATTCACTACATTTCCCATTCACTCTCTCAAATTCCTCCTTCACTCTCTCCAATTTCCTCCACTATCTCCAATGACCATTCACTCTCTTTCAATTCCCCTTCACTCTCTCAATCCCCTATTCACTCACTCAATTCACCATTCATTCTCTCCAATTCCACTTCAATCTCTCAATTTCCTCTTCAGACTCTCAGTTATTCTTCATTCTCTCCAATGCCCTTTCAGTTTTTCCAATTCCCCATCACTCTCTCCAAATCCCCTTCACTCTCTCCAATTCCACTTCACTCTCTCCAATTCCAGCTTCTCTCTCCAATTCCACCTTCACTCTCTCCAGCTCCAGCTTCACTCTCTCCAATACCAGCTTCACTCTCTCCAATTCCAGCTTCACTCTCTCCAAATCCCCCCACCCTCTCCAATTCCCCCTCACTATCTCTCAATTCCCCGTTCATTCTTTCAATTCCCCACTCACTCTCTACAGTTCCAGCTTCACTCTTTCCAATTCCCTGTTCATTCATTCTAATTCCACTTCAATCCAGCAATAACACGTTCGCACTATTAATTCATCTTCAGTCTCTCCAATTGCACTTCACTCTCTCGAATTCCCCTTCACTCTCTCAATTGCCCTTCGCTCCCTGCATTCCACTTTAATCCTTCCAATTCCCCCTTCATACTCTCAATTCCAATTCACTCCCTGCATTTCCTCTTCAGTCCCTCCAATTCACCTTCACTCTCACCAATTCCAATTTCATTCTCTCCAGTTCCCCCGTCCCTCCCTCCAATTCCCATCCACTCTCTCCAATTCCACTTCAACCTCGCAAATGCCCCATCACACTCTCAATTCTCCTTCACTCTCTCCAATTCCACTTCACTCTCTCCAAGTCCCCTTCACTCTCTCCAAGTCCACTTCACTCTCTCTAAGTCCCCTTCACTCTCTGCAATTCCAGATTCACTCGGCAATTCCCTCCATTCTCGCCAATTCCCTTTAACTCTCTCTCAATTCTCCTTCACTCATTCAAGTCCCAATTCATGCTCTCCAAATCCAGCATCACTATCTCCAATTCCCCGTTCATTCTCTCCAAATCTGCTTCTCTCTCTCAATTCCCCCTCATTCTCTCCAATTCCAGCTTCACTCTCACCAATTCCCCTCCCGCCACTTCAATTCACCTTCAATCTCTCAAGTCCCCTTCACTTCCTCCAATTCCCCTTCTCTCTCTCTCCAATTCTAGCATCACTCACCAATTCTCTCCACTCTTTCGAATTCCCCTTCACTCTCTCTCAATTCTCCTTCACTCTCCCAATTGCCCCTTCACTCTCTCCAATTCCTCTTTACTCTCTCCAATTCCCCTTCACTCTCTCCAATTCCCCTTCACACTCTCCAATTCACCTTCACACTCTCCAATTCACCTTCACACTCTCAATTCACCTTCCCTCCCCGCCATTCCACTTCACAATCTCCAAACCCAGCTTCACTCTTTCCAATTCCCCTTTGACACCTTCAGTTCCACTTCGTTCACTCCATTACCTCTTCAGTCTCTCCAATTCCCATCCACTCTCTCCAATTCTGTTTCACTCTCATCAATTCCCCATCAAATTCTCTGATCAACTTCAAGCTCTCTAATTCCCCTTCACATTCCACAATTCCCCGTTCACTCCCTCAATTCCCCATTCACTCACTAAATTCCGCTTTACTCTCTCCAATTCCCCTACACACTCTCCAATTCCACTTCACGCTCTCAAATTCCCCTTCACTCTCTCCAATTCCGCTTCACACTCCACAATTCATTCTCACTCCTTCCAATTTTAGCATCACTCTCCAATTCCCTCCACTCTCTGGTATTCCCTTTCACTCTCTCTCAATTCCCCTTCATCCATTCAATTCCCGGTTCAGTCTCTTCAATTCCAGCCTCACTATCTCCAATTCCACATTCATTCTCTCCAAATCTGCTTCTCTCTCTCAATTCCCCTTCATTCACTACTTTTCCCATTCACACTCTCCAATTCCTCCTTCACTCTCTCCAATTATCCTCCACTATCTCCAATGAGCATTCACTCTCTTTCAATTCCCCTTCACTCTCTCAATTCCCCTTTCAGTCTCTTCAGTTCCAGCATCACTCTCTCCATTTCCCCGTTCATTCTCTACAAATCTGCTTCTCTCTCTCAATTACCCTTCATTCACTACTTTTCCCATTCACACTCTCCAATTCCTCCTTCACTCTCTCCAATTCCCTCCACTATCTCCAATGATCATTCATTCTCTTTCAATTCCCCTTCACTCTCTCAATCCCCTATTCACTCTTTAAATTCAGCATTCATTCTCTCCAATTCCGCTTCAATCCCTCAATTTCCTCTTCAGACTCTCAATTACTCTTCATTCTCTCCAATTCCCTTTCATTTTTTCCAATTACTCCGCCACTCTCTCCAATTCCCCATTACTCTCTCCAGTGCCCACTTCACTGTCTCCACGTCCCATTTATTCTCTCAAATTCCCCTTCACACACTCAATTCGCTGTCAGTCTCTCCAATTCCCCTTCACTCTCTCCAATTCCCCTTCACTCTCTCCAATTCCGCTTCACTCTCTCCAATTCCATCTTCACACTCTCCAATTCCAGCTTCACACTCGCCAATTCCTCTTCACTGTCACAAATTCCTCCTTCACTCTCACCAATTCCCCCTTCACTGTCTCCACGTCCCAACCACTCTCATATTCCCCTTCACTTTCTCAAATTCCCCTCCAAACTGTCAATTCTCCTTCACTCTCTCCAGTTCCACTTCACTCTCGCCAATCCCCATTCACTCTCTCGAATTCCAGCTTTTCTTACTCCAATACCCCCTCATTTTCTCTAATACCGCTTTAATCTCTCCATTTCCCCTTCACTCTCTCCAATTTCCCTTCACAACTCGCAATTCAACTTCCCTCCCAGCCATTCCGCTTCACACTCTCCAGATACAGCTTCACTCTTTCCAATTCCCCTTTGACACTTTCAATTCCACGTTGTTCACTGCATTACCTCTTCAGTCTCTCCAATTCCGATTGACTCTCTCCAATTCCCATAAACACTCGCCAATTCCCCTTCACTCTCTCCAATTCCCCTTCACACTCCACAATTCCCCTTCACTCCCTCCAATTCTAGCATCACTCTCCAATTCCCTCCACTCTCTGTTTTTCCCCTTCACTCTCTCTCAATTCTCCTTCACTCTCTCAATTCACCATTCAGTCTCTTCAATTCCAGCATCACTCTATCCAGTTCCCCGTTCATTCTCTCCAAATCTGCTTCTCTCTCTCAATTCCGCTTCATTCACTACATTCCCCATTCAATCTCTCCAATTTCTCCTTCACTCTCTCCATTTCTCTCCACTATCTCCAATGACCATGCACTCTCTTTCAATTCCCCCTCACTCTCTCAATATCTTATTCACTCACTTAATTCACCGTTCATTCTCTCCAATCCGGCTTCAATCTCTCCATTTCCTCTTCAGACTCTCAATTACTCTTCATTCTCTCCAATTCCCGTTCATTTTTTCCAATTACCCCGCCACTCTCTCCAATTCCCCTTTACTCTCTCCAGTGCCCACTTCACTGTCTCCACCTCCTATTTATTCCCTCAAATTCCCCTTCACACAGTCAACTCCCCGTCCCTCTCTCCAATTCCCATTCACTCTCTCCAATTCCAGCTTCAATTTCTCCAATTCCAGCTTCACTCTTACCAAATACCTCCACTCTCTCCAATTCCCCCAAACTATCTCTCAATTCCCCATTCATTCTTTCAATTCCCCACTCAATCTCTACAGTTCCAGCTTCACTCTTTCGATTTCCCCTTTCATTCTCTCTAATTCCACTTCAATCCAGCAATAACACCTTCGCACTCTCAATTCTCCTTCACTCTCTCCAACTGCACTTCACTCTCCCCAATTCCCATTCACCCACTCAACTGCCCTTCGCTCTCTGCATTCCACTTCACTCCTTCCAATTTCCCCTTCAAACTCTCAATTCCAATTCACTCCCTGCATTTCCTCTTCAGTCCATCCAATTCCCCTTCACTCTCACAAATTTCCGTTTCATTCTCTCCAGTTCCCCCGTCCCTCCCTCCAATTCCCATCCACTCTCTCCAATTCCACTTCAACCTTGCAAATGCCCCTTCACAATCCCAATTCCCCTTCACTCTCTCCAAAACCCCTTCACACTCTCCAATTCCCCTTTACGCTCTCTAATTCCCGTCCACTCTCTCCAATTCCCTTTCACTCTCTCTCAATTCTCCTTCACTCACTTTAGTCCCCATTCATGCTCTCCAAATCCAGAATCACTCTCTCCGATTCCCCGTTCATTCTCTCCAAATCTGCTTCTCTATCTCAATTCCCATTCATTCTCTCCAATTCTAGCTTCACTCTCACCAATTCCCCTCCAGCCACTTCAATTCACCTTCAATCTCTCAATTCCCCTTCACTTCCTCCAATTCCTCTTTACACTCTCCAATTCCCCTTCACGCTGTCCAATTCCCTTTCACTCTCTCCAATTCCCCTTCACCCTCTGCAATTCCAGATTCACTCTCCAATTCCCTCCACTCTCTCCAATTCCCTTTCACTCTCTCTCAATTCTCCTTCACTCACTCAAGTCCCCATTCATGCTCTCCAAATCAAGAATCACTCTCTCCAATTTCCCATTCATTCTCTCCAAATCTGCTTCTCTATCTCAATTCCCATTCATTCTCTCTAATTCCAGCTTTACTCTCACCAATTCCCCTCCAGCCACTTCAATTAACTTTCAATCTCTCAATTCCCCTTCACTTGCTCCAATTCCCCTTCTCTCTCTCTCCAATTCTAGCATCACTCTCTAATGCCCTCCACTCTTTCGAATTCCCCTTCACTCTCTCTCAATTCTCTTTCACTCTCTCAATTGCCCATTCATCTCTGAATTCCCCATTCATTCTTTCCAATTACGCTTCAATCTCTCAATTCCCTCTTGAGACTCTCTATTTCACTTCATTCTCTCCAACTCCCTTTCATTCTTTCCACTTTCCCCGTCACTCTCTCCAATTCCCGTTTACTCTCTCCAATGCCCCCTTCACTTTCTCCACGTCTCATCCATTCTCTCCAATTCCCTTTCAATTTCTCAAATTCCCCTTCACACAGTCAATTCCCCTTTCACTCTCTCCAATTTCCCTTTACTCTCTCCAATTCCACTTCACTCTCTCCAATTCCATTTCACTCTCTCCAATTCCACTTCACTCTCTCCAATGCCCTCTTCATTATCTCCAGTTTCCTCGTCCCTCCCTCCAATTCCCATCCTCTCTCTCCAATTCCACTTCAACCTCCCAAATGCCCCTTCACACTCTCAATTCCCCTTCCCTCTCTCCAAGTCCCCTTCACTCTCTCCAAGTCCCCTTCACTCTCTCCAATTCCCCTTCACTCTCTCCAATTGCCCTTCAATCTCCAATTCCCCTTCACTCTTTCCAATTCCAAATTCACACTCCAATTCCCTCCACTCTCTCCAATTCCCTTTCACTCTCTCTCAATTCTCCTTCACTCTCTCATTTCCCCATTCATGCTCTCCAAATCCAGCATCACTCTCTCCAATTCGCGGATCATTTTCTCCAAATCTGCTTCTCTCTCTCAAATCCCCTTCATTCTCTCCAATTCCAATTTCACTCTCATCAATTCCCCTCCAGCCACTTCAATTCACCTTCAATCTCTCAATTCCCCTTCACTCCCACAAATTCCCCTTCTCTGTCTCCAATTCTAGCATCAGTCTCCAATTCGCACCTCTCTTTCGAATTCCCCATCACTCTCACTTAATTTTCCTTCACTCTCTCAATTCCCCATTCAGTCTCTTCAATTCCAACATCCCTCTCTCCAATTCCCCGTTCATTCTCTCCAAATATGCTTCTCTCTCTCCATTCCTCTTCAATCTCTCCAATTCCCATTCACTCTCTCCAATTCCCATTCACTCTCATCAATTCCCCATCACTCTCTCTGATTCAACTTCAATCTCTCTAATTCCCCTTCACTCTCCACAATTCCCCATTCACTCCCTCATTTCCCCATTCACTCCCTCAATTCCCCTTCACTCTCTCCAATTCCCCTTCGGTCTCTCCAATTACCCTTCACTCTCTCCGATTCCCCTTCACTCTCTCCAATTCCCCTTCAAACTCCTCAATTCCACTTCACTCTCACAATCCGCTACTCACTCTCTCAATTCACCATTCAATCTCTCCAATTCCGCTTCTCTCTCTCAATTCCCCTTCATTCTCTCCAATTCCAGCTTCACTCTCATCAATTCCCGTCCAGCCACTTCAATTCACCTTCAATCTCTCAATTCCCCTTCACTTCCTCCAATTCCCCTTCTTTCTCTCCAATTCTAGCATCACTCTCAAATTCCCTCCACTCTTTCGAATTCCCTCCACTCTTTATCAATTTTCCTTCACTCTCTCAATTGCCCATTCGGTCTCTTCATTTCCAGCATCACTCTCTCCAATTCCCCGATCATTCTCTCCAAATCTGCTTCTCTCTCTCAATTCCCCTTCAATCTCTCCATTTCCCATTCACTCCCTCCAATCCCTCCTTCAGTCTCTCCAATTCCCTGCAATATCTCCAATGCCCCTTCACTGTTTTTCAATTCCCCTTCACTCTCTCAATTCCCCATTCATCTCTGAATTCCTCATTCATTCTTTCCAATTCCGCTTCAGGCTCTCAATTACCTCTTCAGACTCTCTATTCCCCTTCATTCTCTCCAACTCCCTTTCATTCTTTCCACTTCCCCTCACTCTCTCCAATGCCCCATTCACTCTCTCCACGTCCCATCCATTCTCTCCAATTCCCCTTCAATTTCTCAAATTCCTCTTCACACAGTCAATTCCCCTTCACTCTCTCCAAATTCCCTTCACTCCCTTCAATTCTACTTCACTCTCTCCAATTCCACTTCACTCTCTCCAATTCCACTTCACTCTCTCCAATTCCCTCCTCGTTATCTCCAGTTCCCTCGTCCCTCCCTCCAATTCCCATGCACTCTCTCCAATTCCCTTTCAACCTCCCAAATACCCATTCGCACTGTCAAATCCCCTTCACCCTCTCCAAGTCCCCTGCTTCTCTCCAAGTCCAATACACTCTCGCCAATTCCCCTTCACTCTCTCCAATTCCCCTTCACACTCCACAATTCCCCTTCACTCCCTCCAATTCTAGCATCACTCTCCAATTCCCTCCACTCTCTGTTTTTCCCCTTCACTCTCTCTCAATTCTCCTTCACTCTCTCAATTCCCCATTCAGTCTCTTCAATTCCAGCATCACTCTATCCAGTTCCCCGTTCATTCTCTCCAAATCTGCTTCTCTCTCTCAATTCCCCTTCATTCACTACATTCCCCATTCACACTCTCCAATTTCTCCTTCACTCTCTCCATTTCCCTCCACTATCTCCAATGACCATTCACTCTCTTTCAATTCCCCATCACTCTCTCGATATCTTATTCACTCACTCAATTCACCGTTCATTCTCTCCAGTCCGGCTTCAATCTCTCCATTTCCTCTTCAGACTCTCAATTACTCTTCATTCTCTCCAATTCCCGTTCATTTTTTCCAATTACCCCGCCACTCTCTCCAATTCCCCTTTACTCTCTCCAGTGCCCACTTCACTGTCTCCACCTCCTATTTATTCTCTCAAATTCCCCTTCACACAGTCAACCCCCCGTCCCTCTCTCCAATTCCCATTCACTCTCTCCAATTCCACTTCACTCTCTCCAATTCCAGCTTCAATTTCTCCAATTCCAGCTTCACTTTTACCAAATCCCTCCACTCTCTCCAATTCCCCCTCACTATCTCTCAATTCCCCATTCATTCTTTCGATTCCCCACTCAATCTCTACAGTTCCAGCTTCACTCTTTCCAATTCCCCTTTCATTCTCTCTAATTCCACTTCAATCCAGCAATAACACCTTCGCACTCTCAATTCTCCTTCACTCTCTCCAACTGCACTTCACTCTCCCCAATTCCCCTTCACCAACTCAACTGCCCTTCGCTCTCTGCATTCCACTTCACTCCTTCCAATTTCCCCTTCAAACTCTCAATTCCAATTCACTCCCTGCATTTCCTCTTCAGTCCATCCAATTCCCCTTCACTCTCACAAATTTCCGTTTCATTCTCTCCAGTTCCCCCGTCCCTCCCTCCAATTCCCATCCACTCTCTCCAATTCCACTTCAACCTTGCAAATGCCCCTTCACAATCCCAATTCCCCTTCACTCTCTCCAAAACCCCTTCACTCTCTCCAATTCCCCTTTACGCTCTCTAATTCCCCTCCACTCTCTCCAATTCCCTTTCACTCTCTCTCAATTCTCCTTCACTCACTTTAGTCCCCATTCATGCTCTCCAAATCCAGAATCACTCTCTCCAATTCCCCGTTTATTCTCTCCAAATCTGCTTCTCTGTCTCAATTCCCATTCATTCTCTCCAATTCCAGCTTCATTCTCACCAATTCCCCTCCAGCCACTTCAATTCACCTTCAATCTCTCAATTCCCCTTCACTTCCTCCAATTCCTCTTTACACTCTCCAATTCACCTTCACTCTCTCCAATTACCCTTCACTCTCTCCAATTCCCCTTCACTCTCTCCAATTCCCCTTCACTCTCTCCAATTCCCTGCAGTATCTCCAATGCCCCTTCACTCTCTTTCAATTCCCCTTCACTCTCTCAATTCCCCATTCATCTCTGAATTCCCCATTCATTCTTTCCAATTACGCTTCAATCTCTCAATTCCCTCTTGAGACTCTCTATTTCACTTCATTCTCTCCAACTCCCTTTCATTCTTTCCACTTTCCCCGTCACTCTCTCCAATTCCCATTTACTCTCTCCAATGCCCCCTTCACTTTCTCCACGTCTCATCCATTCTCTCCAATTCCCTTTCAATTTCTCAAATTCCCCTTCACACAGTCAATTCCCCTTTCACTCTCTCCAATTTCCCTTTACTCTCTCCAATTCCACTTCACTCTCTCCAATTCCCTCTTCATTATCTCCAGTTTCCTCGTCCCTCCCTCCAATTCCCATCCTCTCTCTCCAATTCCACTTCAACCTCCCAAATGCCCCTTCACACTCTCAATTCCCCTTCCCTCTCTCCAAGTCCCCTTCACTCTCTCCAAGTCCCCTTCAATCTCTCCAATTCCCCTTCACTCTCTCCAATTGCCCTTCAATCTCCAATTCCCCTTCACTCTCTCCAATTCCAAATTCAGACTCCAATTCCCTCCACTCTCTCCAATTCCCTTTCACTCTCCCTCAATTCTCCTTCACTCACTCAAGTCCCCATTCATGCTCTCCAAATCAAGAATCACTCTCTCCAATTCCCCGTTCATTCTCTCCAAATCTGCTTCTCTATCTCAATTCCCATTCATTCGCTCTAATTCCAGCTTATCTCTCACCAATTCCCTTCCAGCCACTTCAATTAACTTTCAATCTCTCAATTCCCCTTCACTTGCTCCAATTCCCCTTCTCTCTCTCTCCAATTCTAGCATCACTCTCTAATGCCCTCCACTCTTTCGAATTCCCCTTAACTCTCTCTCAATTCTCTTTCACTCTCTCAATTGCCCATTCACTCTCTTCATTTCCAGCATCACTCTCTCCAATTCCCCGATCATTCAATCTAAATCTGCTTCTCTCTCTCAATTTCCCTTCAAACTCTCCATTTCCCATTCACTCTCTCCAATCCCTCCTTCACTCTCTCCAATTCCCTGCAGTATCTCCAATGCCCCTTCACTCTCTTTCAATTCCCCTTCACTCTCTCAATTCCCCATTCATCTCTGAATTCCCCATTCATTCTTTCCAATTACGCTTCAATCTCTCAATTCCCTCTTGAGACTCTCCATTTCACCTCATTCTCTCCAACTCCCTTTCATTCTTTCCACTTTCCCCGTCACTCTCTCCAATTCCCCTTTACTCTCTCCAATGCCCCCTTCACTTTCTCCACGTCTCATCCATTCTCTCCAGTTCCCTTTCAATTTCTCAAATTCCCCTTCACACAGTCAATTCCCCTTTCACTCTCTCCAATTTCCCTTTACTCTCTCCAATTCCACTTCACTCTCTCCAATTCCATTTCACTCTCTCCAATTCCACTTCACTTTCTCCAATTCCCTCTTCATTATCTCCAGTTTCCTCGTCCCTCCCTCCAATTCCCATCCTCTCTCTCCAATTCCACTTCAACCTCCCAAATGCCCCTTCACACTCTCAATTCCCCTTCCCTCTCTCCAAGTCCCCTTCACTCTCTCCAAGTCGCCTTCACTCTCTCCAATTCCCCTTCACTCTCTCCAATTCCCCTTCACTCTCTCCAATTGCCCTTCAATCTCCAATTCCCCTTCACTCTCTCCAATTCCAAATTCACACTCCAATTCCCTCCACTCTCTCCAATTCCCTTTCACTCTCTCTCAATTCTCCTTCACTCTCTCATTTCCCAATTCATGCTCTCCAAATCCAGCATCACTCTCTCCAATTCGCGGTTCATTTTCTCCAAATCTGCTTCTCTCTCTCAATTCCCCTTCATTCTCTCCAATTCCAATTTCACTCTCATCAATTCCCCTCCAGCCACTTCAATTCACCTTCAATCTCTCAATTCCCCTTCACTCCCACAAATCCCCCTTCTCTGTCTCCAATTCTAGCATCAGTCTCCAATTCGCACCTCTCTTTCGAATTCCCCATCACTATCACTTAATTTTCCTTCACTCTCTCAATTCCCCATTCAGTCTCTTCAATTCCAACATCCCTCTCTCCAATTCCCCGTTCATTCTCTCCAAATATGCTGCTCTCTCTCCATTCCTCTTCAATCTCTCCAATTCCCATTCACTCTCTCCAAATACCATTCACTATCATCAATTCCCCATCACTCTCTCTGATTCAACTTCAATCTCTCTAATTCCCCTTCACTCTCCACAATTCCCCATTCACTCCCTCAATTCCCCATTCACTCCCTCAATTCCCCTTCACTCTCTCCAATTCCCCTTTGGTCTCTCCAATTCCCCTTTACTCTCTCCAATTCCCCTTCACTCTCTCCAATTCCCCTTCAAACTCCTCAATTCCACTTCACTCTCACAATCCGCTACTCACTCTCTCAATTCACCATTCAATCTCTCCAATTCCGCTTCTCTCTCTCAATTCCCCTTCATTCTCTCCAATTCCAGCTTCACTCTCATCAATTCCCGTCCAGCCACTTCAATTCACCTTCAATCTCTCAATTCCCCTTCACTTACTCCAATTCCCCTTCTTTCTCTCCAATTCTAGCATCACTCTCAAATTCCCTCCACTCTTTTGAATTCCCCTTCACTCTCTATCAATTCTCCTTCACTCTCTCAATTGCCCATTCGGTCTCTTCATTTCCAGCATCACTCTCTCCAATTCCCCGATCATTCTCTCCAAATCTGCTTCTCTCTCTCAATTCCCCTTCAATCTCTCCATTTCCCATTCACTCCCTCCAATCCCTCCCTCAGTCTCTCCAATTCCCTGCAATATCTCCAATGCCCCTTCACTCTCTTTCAATTCCCCTTCACTCTCTCAATTCCCCATTCATCTCTGAATTCCTCATTCATTCTTTCCAATTACGCTTCAATCTCTCAATTCCCTCTTGAGACTCTCCATTTCACTTCATTCTCTCCAACTCCCTTTCATTCTTTCCACTTTCCCCGTCGCTCTCTCCAATTCCCCTTTACTCTCTCCAATGCCCCCTTCACTTTCTCCACGTCTCATCCATTCTCTCCAGTTCCCTTTCAATTTCTCAAATTCCCCTTCACACAGTCAATTCCCCTTTCACTCTCTCCAATTTCCCTTTACTCTCTCCAATTCCACTTCACTCTCTCCAATTCCATTTCACTCTCTCCAATTCCACTTCACTTTCTCCAATTCCCTCTTCATTATCTCCAGTTTCCTCGTCCCTCCCTCCAATTCCCATCCTCTCTCTCCAATTCCACTTCAACCTCCCAAATGCCCCTTCACACTCTCAATTCCCCTTCCCTCTCTCCAAGTCCCCTTCACTCTCTCCAAGTCCCCTTCACTCTCTCCAATTCCCCTTCACTCTCTCCAATTCCCCTTCACTCTCTCCAATTGCCCTTCAATCTCCAATTCCCCTTCACTCTCTCCAATTCCAAATTCACACTCCAATTCCCTCCACTCTCTCCAATTCCCTTTCACTCTCTCTCAATTCTCCTTCACTCTCTCATTTCCCAATTCATGCTCTCCAAATCCAGCATCACTCTCTCCAATTCGCGGTTCATTTTCTCCAAATCTGCTTCTCTCTCTCAATTCCCCTTCATTCTCTCCAATTCCAATTTCACTCTCATCAATTCCCCTCCAGCCACTTCAATTCACCTTCAATCTCTCAATTCCCCTTCACTCCCACAAATCCCCCTTCTCTGTCTCCAATTCTAGCATCAGTCTCCAATTCGCACCTCTCTTTCGAATTCCCCATCACTATCACTTAATTTTCCTTCACTCTCTCAATTCCCCATTCAGTCTCTTCAATTCCAACATCCCTCTCTCCAATTCCCCGTTCATTCTCTCCAAATATGCTGCTCTCTCTCCATTCCTCTTCAATCTCTCCAATTCCCATTCACTCTCTCCAAATACCATTCACTCTCATCAATTCCCCATCACTCTCTCTGATTCAACTTCAATCTCTCTAATTCCCCTTCACTCTCCACAATTCCCCATTCACTCCCTCAATTCCCCATTCACTCCCTCAATTCCCCTTCACTCTCTCCAATTCCCCTTTGGTCTCTCCAATTCCCCTTTACTCTCTCCAATTCCCCTTCACTCTCTCCAATTCCCCTTCAAACTCCTCAATTCCACTTCACTCTCACAATCCGCTACTCACTCTCTCAATTCACCATTCAATCTCTCCAATTCCGCTTCTCTCTCTCAATTCCCCTTCATTCTCTCCAATTCCAGCTTCACTCTCATCAATTCCCGTCCAGCCACTTCAATTCACCTTCAATCTCTCAATTCCCCTTCACTTCCTCCAATTCCCCTTCTTTCTCTCCAATTCTAGCATCACTCTCAAATTCCCTCCACTCTTTTGAATTCCCCTTCACTCTCTATCAATTCTCCTTCACTCTCTCAATTGCCCATTCGGTCTCTTCATTTCCAGCATCACTCTCTCCAATTCCCCGATCATTCTCTCCAAATCTGCTTCTCTCTCTCAATTCCCCTTCAATCTCTCCATTTCCCATTCACCCCCTCCAATCCCTCCCTCAGTCTCTCCAATTCCCTGCAATATCTCCAATGCCCCTTCACTCTCTTTCAATTCCCCTTCACTCTCTCAATTCCCCATTCATCTCTGAATTCCTCATTCATTCTTTCCAATTCCGCTTCAGTCTCTCAATTCCCTCTTCAGACTCTCTATTCCCCTTCATTCTCTCCAACTCCCTTTCATTCTTTCCACTTCCCCTCACTCTCTCCAATGCCCCATTCACTCTCTCCACGTCCCATCCATTCTCTCCAATTCCCCTTCAATTTCTCAAATTCCTCTTCACACAGTCAATTCCCCTTCACTCTCTCCAAATTCCCTTCACTCCCTTCAATTCTACTTCACTCTCTCCAATTCCTCTTCACTCTCTCCAATTCCACTTCACTCTCTCCAATTCCCTCCTCGTTATCTCCAGTTCCCTCGTCCCTCCCTCCAATTGCCATGCACTCTCTCCAATTCCACTTCAACCTCCCAAATACCCAATAGCACTGTCAAATCCCCTTCACCCTCTCCAAGTCCCCTGCTTCTCTCCAAGTCCAATACACTCTCGCCAATTCCCCTTCACACTCCACAATTCCCCTTCACTCCCTCCAATTCTAGCATCACTCTCCAATTCCCTCCACTCTCTGTTTTTCCCCTTCACTTTCTCTCAATTCTCCTTCACTCTCTCAATTCCCCGTTCAGTCTCTTCAATTCCAGCATCACTCTATCCAGTTCCCTGTTCATTCTCTCCAAATCTGCTTCTCTCTCTCAATTCCCCTTCATTCACTACATTCCCCATTCACACTCTCCAATTTCTCCTTCACTCTCTCCATTTCCCTCCACTATCTCCAATGACCATTCACTCTCTTTCAATTCCCCATCACTCTCTCAATATCTTATTGATCACTCAAGTCACCGTTCATTCTCTCCAATCCGGCTTCAATCTCTCCATTTCCTCTTCAGACTCTCAATTACTCTTCATTCTCTCCAATTCCCGTTCATTTTTTCCAATTACCCCGCCACTCTCTCCAATTCCCCTTTACTCTCTCCAGTGCCCACTTCACTGTCTCCACCTCCTATTTATTCTCTCAAATTCCCCTTCACACAGTCAACCCCCCGTCCCTCTCTCCAATTCCCATTCACTCTCTCCAATTCCACTTCACTCTCTCCAATTCCAGCTTCAATTTCTCCAATTCCAGCTTCACTCTTACCAAATCCCTCCACTCTCTCCAATTCCCCCTCACTATCTCTCAATTCCCCATTCATTCTTTCAATTCCCCACTCAATCTCTACAGTTCCAGCTTCACTCTTTCCAATTCCCCTTTCATTCTCTCTAATTCCACTTCAATCCAGCAATAACACCTTCGCACTCTCAATTCTCCTTCACTCTCTCCAACTGCACTTCACTCTCCCCAATTCCCCTTCACCAACTCAACTGCCCTTCGCTCCCTGCATTCCACTTCACTCCTTCCAATTTCCCCTTCAAACTCTCAATTCCAATTCACTCCCTGCATTTCCTCTTCAGTCCATCCAATTCCCCTTCACTCTCACAAATTCCCGTTTCATTCTCTCCAGTTCCCCCGTCCCTCCCTCCAATTCCCATCCACTCTCTCCAATTCCACTTCAACCTTGCAAATGCCCCTTCACAATCCCAATTCCGCTTCACTCTCTCCAAAACCCCTTCACTCTCTCCAATTCCCCTTTACGCTCTCTAATTCCCCTCCACTCTCTCCAATTCCCTTTCACTCTCTCTCAATTCTCCTTCACTCACGTTAGTCCCCATTCATGCTCTCCAAATCCAGAATCACTCTCTCCAATTCCCCGTTCATTCTCTCCAAATCTGCTTCTCTATCTCAATTCCCATTCATTCTCTCCAATTCCAGCTTCATTCTCACCAATTCCCCTCCAGCCACTTCAATTCACCTTCAATCTCTCAATTCCCCTTCACTTCCTCCAATTCCTCTTTACACTCTCCAATTCACCTTCACTCTCTCCAATTACCCTTCACTCTCTCCAATTCCCCTTCACTCTCTCCAATTCCCCTTCACTCTCTCCAATTCCCCTTCACCCTCTGCAATTCCAGATTCACTCTCCAATTCCCTCCACTCTCTCCAATTCCCTTTCACTCTCTCTCAATTCTCCTTCACTCACTCAAGTCCCCATTCATGCTCTCCAAATCAAGAATCACTCTCTCCAATTCCCCGTTCATTCTCTCCAAATCTGCTTCTCTATCTCAATTCCCATTCATTCTCTCTAATTCCAGCTTTACTCTCATCAATTCCCCTCCAGCCACTTCAATTAACTTTCAATCTCTCAATTCCCCTTCACTTGCTCCAATTCCCCTTCTCTCTCTCTCCAATTCTAGCATCACTCTCTAATGCCCTCCACTCTTTCGAATTCCCCTTCACTCTCTCTCAATTCTCTTTCACTCTCTCAATTGCCCATTCAGTCTCTTCAATTCCAGCATCACTCTCTCCAATTCCCCGATCATTCAATCTAAATCTGCTTCTCTCTCTCAATTTCCCTTCAATCTCTCCATTTCCCATTCACTCCCTCCAATCCCTCCTTCACTCTCTCCAATTCCCTGCAGTATCTCCAATGCCCCTTCACTCTCTTTCAATTCCCCTTCACTCTCTCAATTCCCCATTCATCTCTGAATTCCCCATTCATTCTTTCCAATTACGCTTCAATCTCTCAATTCCCTCTTGAGACTCTCTATTTCACTTCATTCTCTCCAACTCCCTTTCATTCTTTCCACTTTCCCCGTCACTCTCTCCAATTCCCGTTTACTCTCTCCAATGCCCCCTTCACTTTCTCCACGTCTCATCCATTCTCTCCAATTCCCTTTCAATTTCTAAAATTCCCCTTCACACAGTCAATTCCCCTTTCACTCTCTCCAATTTCCCTTTACTCTCTCCAATTCCACTTCATTCTCTCCAACTCCATTTCACTCTCTCCAATTCCACTTCACTTTCTCCAATTCCCTCTTCATAATCTCCAGTTTCCTCGTCCCTCCCTCCAATTCCCATCCTCTCTCTCCAATTCCACTTCAAAGTCCCAAATGCCCCTTCACACTCTCAATTCCCCTTCCCTCTCTCCAAGTCCCCTTCACTCTCTCCAAGTCCCCTTCAATCTCTCCAATTCCCCTTCACTCTCTCCAATTGCCCTTCAATCTCCAAATCCCCTTCACTCGCTCCAACTCCAAATTCACACTCCAATTCCCTCCACTCTCTCCAATTCCCTTTCACTCTCCCTCAATTCTCCTTCACTCACTCAAGTCCCCATTCATGCTCTCCAAATCAAGAATCACTCTCTCCAATTCCCTGTTCATTCTCTCCAAATCTGCTTCTCTATCTCAATTCCCATTCATTCGCTCTAATTCCAGCTTATCTCTCACCAATTCCCCTCCAGCCACTTCAATTAACGTTCAATCTCTCAATTCCCCTTCACTTGCTCCAATTCCCCTTCTCTCTCTCTCCAATTCTAGCATCACTCTCTAATGCCCTCCACTCTTTCGAATTCCCCTTCACTCTCTCTCAATTCTCTTTCACTCTCTCAATTGCCCATTCAGTCTCTTCAATTCCAGCATCACTCTCTCCAATTCCCCGATCATTCAATCTAAATCTGCTTCTCTCTCTCAATTTCCCTTCAATCTCTCCATTTCCCATTCACTCTCTCCAATCCCTCCTTCACTATCTCCAATTCCCTGCAGTATCTCCAATGCCCCTTCACTCTCTTTCAATTCCCCTTCACTCTCTCAATTCCCCATTCATCTCTGAATTCCCCATTCATTCTTTCCAATTACGCTTCAATCTCTCAATTCCCTCTTGAGACTCTCCATTTCACTTCATTCTCTCCAACTCCCTTTCATTCTTTCCACTTTCCCCGTCACTCTCTCCAATTCCCCTTTACTCTCTCCAATGCCCCCTTCACTTTCTCCACGTCTCATCCATTCTCTCCAATTCCCTTTCAATTTCTCAAATTCCCCTTCACACAGTCAATTCCCCTTTCACTCTCTCCAATTTCCCTTTACTCTCTCCAATTCCACTTCACTCTCTCCAATTCCATTTCACTCTCTCCAATTCCACTTCACTCTCTCCAATTCCCTCTTCATTATCTCCAGTTTCCTCGTCCCTCCCTCCAATTCCCATCCTCTCTCTCCAATTCCACTTCAACCTCCCAAATGCCCCTTCACACTCTCAATTCCCCTTCCCTCTCTCCAAGTCCCCTTCACTCTCTCCAAGTCCCCTTCACTCTCTCCAATTCCCCTTCACTCTCTCCAATTCCCCTTCACTCTCTCCAATTGCCCTTCAATCTCCAATTCCCCTTCACTCTCTCCAATTCCAAATTCACACTCCAATTCCCTCCACTCTCTCCAATTCCCTTTCACACTCTCTCAATTCTCCTTCACTCTCTCATTTCCCAATTCATGCTCTCCAAATCCAGCATCACTCTCTCCAATTCGCGGTTCATTTTCTCCAAATCTGCTTCTCTCTCTCAATTCCCCTTCATTCTCTCCAATTCCAATTTCACTCTCACCAATTCCCCTCCAGCCACTTCAATTCACCTTCAATCTCTCAATTCCCCTTCACTCCCACAAATCCCCCTTCTCTTTCTCAATTCTAGCATCAGTCTCCAATTCGCACCTCTCTTTCGAATTCCCCATCACTATCACTTAATTTTCCTGCACTCTCTCAATTCCCCATTCAGTCTCTTCAATTCCAACATCCCTCTCTCCAATTCCCCGTTCATTCTCTCCAAATATGCTTCTCTCTCTCCATTCCTCTTCAATCTCTACAATTCCCATTCACTCTCTCCAAATACCATTCACTCTCATCAATTCCCCATCACTCTCTCTGATTCAACTTCAATCTCTCTAATTCCCCTTCACTCTCGACAATTCCCCATTCACTCCCTCAATTCCCCATTCACTCCCTCAATTCCCCTTCACTCTCTCCAATTCCCCTTCGGTCTCTCCAATTCCCCTTTACTCTCTCCAATTCCCCTTCACTCTCTCCAATTCCCCTTCAAACTCCTCAATTCCACTTCACTCTCACAATCCGCTACTCACTCTCTCAATTCACCATTCAATCTCTCAATTCCCCTTCATTCTCTCCAATTCCAGCTTCACTCTCATCAATTCCCGTCCAGCCACTTCAATTCACCTTCAATCTCTCAATTCCCCTTCACTTCCTCCAATTCCCCTTCTTTCTCTCCAATTCTAGCATCACTCTCAAATTCCCTCCACTCTTTTGAATTCCCCTTCACTCTCTATCAATTCTCCTTCACTCTCTCAATTGCCCATTCGGTCTCTTCATTTCCAGCATCACTCTCTCCAATTCCCCGATCATTCTCTCCAAATCTGCTTCTCTCTCTCAATTCCCCTTCAATCTCTCCATTTCCCATTCACTCCCTCCAATCCCTCCTTCAGTCTCTCCAATTCCCTGCAATATCTCCAATGCCCCTTCACTGTTTTTCATTTCCCCTTCACTCTCTCAATTCCCCATTCATCTCTGAATTCCTCATTCATTCTTTCCAATTCCGCTTCAGTCTCTCAATTCCCTCTTCAGACTCTCTATTCCCCTTCATTCTCTCCAGCTCCCTTTCATTCTTTCCACTTCCCCTCACTCTCTCCAATGCCCCATTCACTCTCTCCACGTCCCATCCATTCTCTCCAATTCCCCTTCAATTTCTCAAATTCCTCTTCACACAGTCAATTCCCCTTCACTCTCTCCAAATTCCCTTCACTCTCTTCAATTCTACTTCACTCTCTCCAATTCCACTTCACTCTCTCCAATTCCACTTCACTCTCTCCAATTCCCTCCTCGTTATCTCCAGTTCCCTCGTCCCTCCCTCCAATTCCCATGCACTCTCTCCAATTCCACTTCAACCTCCCAAATACCCATTCGCACTGTCAAATCCCCTTCACCCTCTCCAAGTCCCCTGCTGTCTCTCCAAGTCCAATACACTCTCGCCAATTCCCATTCACTCTCTCCAATTCCCCTTCACACTCCACAATTCCCCTTCACTCCCTCCAATTCTAGCATCACTCTCCAAATCCCTCCACTCTCTGTTTTTCCCCTTCACTCTCTCTCAATTCTGCTTCACTCTCTCAATTCCCCATTCAGTCTCTTCAATTCCAGCATCACTCTATCCAGTTCCCCGTTCATTCTCTCCAAATCTGCTTCTCTCTCTCAATTCACCTTCATTCACTACATTCCCCATTCACACTCTCCAATTTCTCCTTCACTCTTTCCATTTCCCTCCACTATCTCCAATGACCATTCACTCTCTTTCAATTCCCCATCACTCTCTCAATATCTTATTCACTCACTCAATTCACCGTTCATTCTCTCCAATCCCGCTTCAATCTCTCCATTTCCTCTTCAGACTCTCAATTACTCTTCATTCTCTCCAATTCCCGTTCATTTTTTCCAATTACCCCGCCACTCTCTCCAATTCCCCTTTACTCTCTCCAATGCCCACTTCACTGTCTCCACCTCCTATTTATTCTCTCAAATTCCCCTTCACACAGTCAACTCCCCGTCCCTCTCTCCAATTCCCATTCACTCTCTCCAATTCCACCTCACTCTCTCCAATTCCAGCTTCAATTTCTCCAATTCCAGCTTCACTCTTACCAAATCCCTCCACTCTCTCCAATTCCCCCTCACTATCTCTCAATTCCCCATTCATTCTTTCGATTCCCCACTCAATCTCTACAGTTCCAGCTTCACTCTTTCCAATTCCCCTTTCATTCTCTCTAATTCCACTTCAATCCAGCAATAACACCTTCGCACTCTCAATTCTCCTTCACTCTCTAAAACTGCACTTCACTCTCCCCAATTCCCCTTCACCCACTCAACTGCCCTTCGCTCTCTGCATTCCACTTCACTCCTTCCAATTTCCCCTTCAAACTCTCAATTCCAATTCACTCCCTGCATTTTCTCTTCAGTCCATCCAATTCCCCTTCACTCTCACAAATTCCCGTTTCATTCTCTCCAGTTCCCCCGTCCCTCCCTCCAATTCCCATCCACTCTCTCCAATTCCACTTCAACCTTGCAAATGCCCCTTCACAATCCCAATTCCCCTTCACTCTCTCCAAAACCCCTTCACTCTCTCCAATTCCCCTTTACGCTCTCTAATTCCCCTCCACTCTCTCCAATTCCCTTTAACTCCTTCTCAATTTTCCTTCTCTCACTTTAAACCCCATTCATGCTCTCCAAATCCAGAATCACTCTCTCCAATTCCCCGTTGATTCTCTCCAAATCTGCTTCTCTATCTCAATTCCCATTCATTCTCTCCAATTCTAGCTTCACTCTCACCAATTCCCCTCCAGCCACTTCAATTAACCTTCAATCTCTCAATTCCCCTTCACTTCCTCCAATTCCTCTTTACACTCTCCAATTCACCTTCACTCTCTCCAATTCCCCTTCACTCTCTCCAATTCCCCTTCACCCTCTGCAATTCCAGATTCACTCTCCAATTCCCTCCACTCTCTCCAATTCCCTTTCAGTCTCTCTCAATTCTCCTTCACTCACTCAAGTCCCCATTCATGCTCTCCAAATCAAGAATCACTCTCTCCAATTCCCCGTTCATTCTCTCCAAATCTGCTTCTCTATCTCAATTCCCATTCATTCTCTCTAATTCCAGCTTTACTCTCACCAGTTCCCCTCCAGCCACTTCAATTAACTTTCAATCTCTCAATTCCCCTTTACTTGCTCCAATTCCCCTTCTCTCTCTCTCCAATTCTAGCATCACTCTCTAATGCCCTCCACTCTTTCGAATTCCCCTTCACTCTCTATCAATTCTCCTTCACTCTCTCAATTGCCCATTCGGTCTCTTCATTTCCAGCATCACTCTCTCCAATTCCCCGATCATTCAATCTAAATCTGCTTCTCTCTCTCAATTTCCCTTCAGTCTCTCCATTTCCCATTCACTCCCTCCAATCCCTCCTTCACTCTCTCCATTTCCCTGCAATATCTCCAATGCCCCTTCACTCTCTTTCAATTCCCCTTCACTCTCTCAATTCCCCATTCATCTCTGAATTCCTCATTCATTCTTTCCAATTCCGCTTCAGTCTCTCAATTCCCTCTTCAGACTCTCTATTCCCCTTCATTCTCTCCAACTCCCTTTCATTCTTTCCACTTCCCCTCACTCCCTCCAATGCCCCATTCACTCTCTCCACGTCCCATCCATTCTCTCCAATTCCCCTTCAATTTCTCAAAATCCTCTTCACACAGTCAATTCCCCTTCACTCTCTCCAAATTCCCCTCACTCTCTTCAATTCTACTTCACTCTCTCCAATTCCACTTCACTCTCTCCAATTCCACGTCACTCTCTCCAATTCCCTCCTCGTTTTCTCCAGTTCCCTCGTCCCTCCCTCCAATTCCCATGCACTCTCTGCAATTCCACTTCAACCTCCCAAATACCCATTCGCACTGTCAAATCCCCTTCACCCTCTCCAAGTCCCCTGCTGTCTCTCCAAGTCCAATACACTCTCGCCAATTCCCCTTCACTCTCTCCAATTCCCCTTCACACTCCACAATTCCCCTTCACTCCCTCCAATTCTAGCATCACTCTCCAATTCCCTCCACTCTCTGTTTTTCCCCTTCACTCTCTCAATTCTCCTTCACACTCTCAATTCCCCATTCAGTCTCTTCAATTCCAGCATCACTCTATCCAGTTCCCTGTTCATTCTCTCCAAATCTGCTTCTCTCTCTCAATTCCCCTTCATTCACTACATTCCCCATTCACACTCTCCAATTTCTCCTTCACTCTCTCCATTTCCCTCCACTATCTCCAATGACCATTCACTCTCTTTCAATTCCCCATCACTCTCTCAATATCTTATTCACTCACTCAATTCACCGTTCATTCTCTCCAGTCCGGCTTCAATCTCTCCATTTCCTCTTCAGACTCTCAATTACTCTTCATTCTCTCCAATTCCCGTTCATTTTTTCCAATTACCCTGCCACTCTCTCCAATTCCCCTTTACTCTCTCCAGTGCCCACTTCACTGTCTCCACCTCCTATTTATTCTCTCAAATTCCCCTTCACACAGTCAACTCCCCGTCCCTCTCTCCAATTCCCATTCACTCTCTCCAATTCCACTTCACTCTCTCCATTTCCAGCTTCAATTTCTCCAATTCCAGCTTGACCCTTACGAAATCCCTCCACTCTCTCCAATTCCCCCTCACTATCTCTCAATTCCCCATTCATTCTTTCAATTCCCCACTCAATCTCTACAATTCCAGCTTCACTCTTTCCAATTCCCCTTTCATTCTATCTAATTCCACTTCAATCCAGCAATAACACCTTCGCACTCTCAATTCTCCTTCACTCTCTCCAACTGCACTTCACTCTCCCCAATTCCCCTTCACCCACTCAACTGCCCTTCGCTCTCTGCATTCCACTTCACTCCTTCCAATTTCCCCTTCAAACTCTCAATTCCAATTCACTCCCTGCATTTCCTCTTCAGTCCATCCAATTCCCCTTCACTCTCACAAATTCCCGTTTCATTCTCTCCAGTTCCCCCGTCCCTCCCTCCAAATCCCATCCACTCTCTCCAATTCCACTTCAACCTTGCAAATGCCCCTTCACAATCCCAATTCCCCTTCACTCTCTCCAAAACCCCTTCACTCTCTCCAATTCCCCTTTACGCTCTCTAATTCCCCTCCACTCTCTCCAATTCCCTTTAACTCCTTCTCAATTTTCCTTCTCTCACTTTAAACCCCATTCATGCTCTCCAAATCCAGAATCACTCTCTCCAATTCCCCGTTGATTCTCTCCAAATCTGCTTCTCTATCTCAATTCCCATTCATTCTCTCCAATTCTAGCTTCACTCTCACCAATTCCCCTCCAGCCACTTCAATTAACCTTCAATCTCTCAATTCCCCTTCACTTCCTCCAATTCCTCTTTACACTCTCCAATTCACCTTCACTCTCTCCAATTCCCCTTCACTCTCTCCAATTCCCCTTCACCCTCTGCAATTCCAGATTCACTCTCCAATTCCCTCCACTCTCTCCAATTCCCTTTCAGTCTCTCTCAATTCTCCTTCACTCACTCAAGTCCCCATTCATGCTCTCCAAATCAAGAATCACTCTCTCCAATTCCCCGTTCATTCTCTCCAAATCTGCTTCTCTATCTCAATTCCCATTCATTCTCTCTAATTCCAGCTTTACTCTCACCAGTTCCCCTCCAGCCACTTCAATTAACTTTCAATCTCTCAATTCCCCTTTACTTGCTCCAATTCCCCTTCTCTCTCTCTCCAATTCTAGCATCACTCTCTAATGCCCTCCACTCTTTCGAATTCCCCTTCACTCTCTATCAATTCTCCTTCACTCTCTCAATTGCCCATTCGGTCTCTTCATTTCCAGCATCACTCTCTCCAATTCCCCGATCATTCAATCTAAATCTGCTTCTCTCTCTCAATTTCCCTTCAGTCTCTCCATTTCCCATTCACTCCCTCCAATCCCTCCTTCACTCTCTCCATTTCCCTGCAATATCTCCAATGCCCCTTCACTCTCTTTCAATTCCCCTTCACTCTCTCAATTCCCCATTCATCTCTGAATTCCTCATTCATTCTTTCCAATTCCGCTTCAGTCTCTCAATTCCCTCTTCAGACTCTCTATTCCCCTTCATTCTCTCCAACTCCCTTTCATTCTTTCCACTTCCCCTCACTCCCTCCAATGCCCCATTCACTCTCTCCACGTCCCATCCATTCTCTCCAATTCCCCTTCAATTTCTCAAAATCCTCTTCACACAGTCAATTCCCCTTCACTCTCTCCAAATTCCCCTCACTCTCTTCAATTCTACTTCACTCTCTCCAATTCCACTTCACTCTCTCCAATTCCACGTCACTCTCTCCAATTCCCTCCTCGTTTTCTCCAGTTCCCTCGTCCCTCCCTCCAATTCCCATGCACTCTCTGCAATTCCACTTCAACCTCCCAAATACCCATTCGCACTGTCAAATCCCCTTCACCCTCTCCAAGTCCCCTGCTGTCTCTCCAAGTCCAATACACTCTCGCCAATTCCCCTTCACTCTCTCCAATTCCCCTTCACACTCCACAATTCCCCTTCACTCCCTCCAATTCTAGCATCACTCTCCAATTCCCTCCACTCTCTGTTTTTCCCCTTCACTCTCTCAATTCTCCTTCACACTCTCAATTCCCCATTCAGTCTCTTCAATTCCAGCATCACTCTATCCAGTTCCCTGTTCATTCTCTCCAAATCTGCTTCTCTCTCTCAATTCCCCTTCATTCACTACATTCCCCATTCACACTCTCCAATTTCTCCTTCACTCTCTCCATTTCCCTCCACTATCTCCAATGACCATTCACTCTCTTTCAATTCCCCATCACTCTCTCAATATCTTATTCACTCACTCAATTCACCGTTCATTCTCTCCAGTCCGGCTTCAATCTCTCCATTTCCTCTTCAGACTCTCAATTACTCTTCATTCTCTCCAATTCCCGTTCATTTTTTCCAATTACCCTGCCACTCTCTCCAATTCCCCTTTACTCTCTCCAGTGCCCACTTCACTGTCTCCACCTCCTATTTATTCTCTCAAATTCCCCTTCACACAGTCAACTCCCCGTCCCTCTCTCCAATTCCCATTCACTCTCTCCAATTCCACTTCACTCTCTCCATTTCCAGCTTCAATTTCTCCAATTCCAGCTTGACCCTTACGAAATCCCTCCACTCTCTCCAATTCCCCCTCACTATCTCTCAATTCCCCATTCATTCTTTCAATTCCCCACTCAATCTCTACAATTCCAGCTTCACTCTTTCCAATTCCCCTTTCATTCTATCTAATTCCACTTCAATCCAGCAATAACACCTTCGCACTCTCAATTCTCCTTCACTCTCTCCAACTGCACTTCACTCTCCCCAATTCCCCTTCACCCACTCAACTGCCCTTCGCTCTCTGCATTCCACTTCACTCCTTCCAATTTCCCCTTCAAACTCTCAATTCCAATTCACTCCCTGCATTTCCTCTTCAGTCCATCCAATTCCCCTTCACTCTCACAAATTCCCGTTTCATTCTCTCCAGTTCCCCCGTCCCTCCCTCCAAATCCCATCCACTCTCTCCAATTCCACTTCAACCTTGCAAATGGCCCTTCACAATCCCAATTCCCCTTCACTCTCTCCAAAACCCCTTCACTTCCTCCAATTCCTCTTTACACTCTCCAATTCACCTTCACTCTCTCCAATTCCCCTTCATCTCTCCAATTCCCCTTCACCTTCTGCAATTCCAGATTCACTCTCCAATTACCTCCACTCTCTCCAATTCCCTTTCACTCTCTCTCAATTCTCCTTCACTCACTCAAGTCCCCATTCATGCTCTCCAAATCAAGAATCACTCTCTCCAATTCCCCGTTCATTCTCTCCAAATCTGCTTCTCTATCTCAATTCCCATTCATTCTCTCTAATTCCAGCTTTACTCTCACCAATTCCCCTCCAGCCACTTCAATTAACTTTCAATCTCTCAATTCCCCTTCACTTGCTCCAATTCCCCTTCTCTCTCTCTCCAATTCTAGCATCATTCTCTAATGCCCTCCACTCTTTCGAATTCCCCTTCACTCTCTCTCAATTCTCTTTCACTCTCCCAATTGCCCATTCAGTCTCTTTAATTCCAGGATCACTCTCTCCAATTTCCCGATCATTCAATCTAAATCTGCTTCTCTCTCTCAATTTCCCTTCAATCTCTCCATTTCCCATTCACTCTCTCCAATCCCTCCTTCACTCTCTCCAATTCCCTGCAGTATCTCCAATGCCCCTTCACTCTCTTTCAATTCCCCTTCACTCTCTCAATTCCTCATTCATCTCTGAATTCCCCATTCATTCTTTCCAATTACGCTTCAATCTCTCAATTCCCTCTTGAGACTCTCCATTTCACTTCATTCTCTCCAACTCCCTTTCATTCTTTCCACTTTCCCCGTCACTCTCTCCAATTCCCCTTTACTCTCTCCAATGCCCCCTTCACTTTCTCCACGTCTCATCCATTCTCTCCAATTCCCTTTCAATTTCTCAGATTCCCCTTCACACAGTCAATTCCCCTTTCACTCTCTCCAATTTCCCTTTACTCTCTCCAATTCCACTTCACTCTCTCCAATTCCATTTCACTCTCTCCAATTCCCCTTCACTCTCTACAATTCCCCTTCACCCTCTGCAATTCCAGATTCACTCTCCAATTCCCTCCACTCTCTCCAATTCCCTTTCACTCTCTCTCAATTCTCCTTCACTCACTCAAGTCCCCATTCATGCTCTCCAAATCAAGAATCACTCTCTCCAATTTCCCGTTCATTCTCTCCAAATCTGCTTCTCTATCTCAATTCCCATTCATTCTCTCTAATTCCAGCTTTACTCTCACCAATTCCCCTCCAGCCACTTCAATTAACTATCAATCTCTCAATTCCCCTTCACTTGCTCCAATTCCCCTTCTCTCTCTCTCCAATTCTAGCATCACTCTCTAATGCCCTCCACTCTTTCGAATTCCCCTTCACTCTCTCTCAATTCTCTTTCACTCTCTCAATTGCCCATTCAGTCTCATCAATTCCAGCATCACTCTCTCCAATTCCCCGATCATTCAATCTAAATCTGCTTCTCTCTCTCAATTTCCCTTCAATCTCTCCATTTCCCATTCACTCTCTCCAATCCCTCCTTCACTCTCTCCAATTCCCTGCAGTATCTCCAATGCCCCTTCACTCTCTTTCAATTCCCCTTCACTCTCTCAATTCCCCATTCATCTCTGAATTCCCCATTCATTCTTTCCAATTACGCTTCAATCTCTCAATTCCCTCTTGAGACTCTCTATTTCACTTCATTCTCTCCAACTCCCTTTCATTCTTTCCACTTTCCCCGTCACTCTCTCCAATTCCCCTTTACTCTCTCCAATGCCCCCTTCACTTTCTCCACGTCTCATCCATTCTCTCCAATTCCCTTTCAATTTCTCAAATTCCCCTTCACACAGTCAATTCCCCTTTCACTCTCTCCAATTTCCCTTTACTCTCTCCAATTCCACTTCACTCTCTCCAATTCCATTTCACTCTCTCCAATTCCACATCACTCTCTCCAATTCCCTCTTCATTATCTCCAGTTTCCTCGTCCCTCCCTCCAATTCCCATCCTCTCTCTCCAATTCCACTTCAACCTCCCAAATGCCCCTTCACATTCTCAATTCCCCTTCCCTCTCTCCAAGTCCCCTTCACTCTCTCCACGTCCCCTTCACTCTCTCCAATTCCCCTTCACTCTCTCCAATTGCGCTTCAATCTCCAAATCCCCTTCACTCTCTCCAATTCCAAATTCACACTCCAATTCCCTCCACTCTCTCCAATTCCCTTTCACACTCTCTCAATTCTCCTTCACTCTCTCATTTCCCAATTCATGCTCTCCAAATCCAGCATCACTCTCTCCAATTCGTGGTTCACTTTCTCCAAATCTGCTTCTCTCTCTCAATTCCCCTTCATTCTCTCCAATTCCAATTTCACTCTCATCAATTCCCCTCCAGCCACTTCAATTCACCTTCAATCTCTCAATTCCCCTTCACTCCCACAAATCCCCCTTCTCTGTCTCCAATTCTAGCATCAGTCTCCAATTCGCTTCTCTCTTTCGAATTCCCCATCACTATCACTTAATTTTCCTTCACTCTCTCAATTCCCCATTCAGTCTCTTCAATTCCAAATTCCCTCACTCCAATTCCCCGTTCATTCTCTACAAATATGCTTCTCTCTCTCCATTCCTCTTCAATCTCTCCAATTCCCATTCACTCTCTCCAATTCCCATTCACTCTCATCAATTCCCCATCACTCTCTCTGATTCAACTTCAATCTCTCTAATTCCCCTTCACTCTCCACAATTCCCCATTCACTCCCTCAATTCCCCATTCACTCCCTCAATTCCCCTTCACTCTCTCCAATTCCCCTTCGGTCTCTCCAATTCCCCTTCACTCTCTCCAATTCCCCTTCACTCTCTCCAATTCCCCTTCAAACTCCTCAATTCCACTTCACTCTCACAATCCGCTACTCACTCTCTCAATTCACCATTCAATCTCTCCAATTCCGTTTCTCTCTCTCAATTCCCCTTCATTCTCTCCAATTCCAGCTTCACTCTCATCAATTCCCGTCCAGCCACTTCAATTCACCTTCAATCTCTCAATTCCCCTTCACTTTCTCCAATTCCCCTTCTTTCTCTCCAATTCTAGCATCACTCTCAAATTCCCTCCACTCTTTCGAATTCCCCTTCACTCTCTATCAATTCTCCTTCACTGTCTCAATTGCCCATTCGGTCTCTTCATTTCCAGCATCACTCTCTCCAATTCCCCGATCATTCTCTCCAAATCTGCTTCTCTCTCTCTAATTCCCCTTCAATCTCTCCATTTCCCATTCACTCCCTCCAATCCCTCCTTCACTCTCTCCAATTCCCTGCAATATCTCCAATGCCCCTTCACTCTCCTTCAATTGCCCTTCACTCTCTCAATTCCCCATTCATCTCTGAATTCCTCATTCATTCTTTCCAATTCCGCTTCAGTCTCTCAATTCCCTCTTCAGACTCTCTATTCCCCTTCATTCTCTCCAACTCCCTTTCATTCTTTCCACTTCCCCTCACTCTCTCCAATGCCCCTTTACTCTCTCCACGTCCCATCCATTCTCTCCAATTCCCCTTTAATTTCTCGAAATCCTCTTCACACAGTCAATTCCCCTTCACTCTCTCCAAATTCCCTTCACTCTCTTCAATTCTACTTCACTCTCTCCAATTCCACTTCACTCTCTCCAATTCCACGTCACTCTCTCCAATTCCCTCCTCGTTTTCTCCAGTTCCCTCGTCCCTCCCTCCAATTCCCATGCACTCTCTCCAATTCCACTTCAACCTCCCAAATACCCATTCGCACTGTCAAATCCCCTTCACCCTCTCCAAGTCCCCTGCTGTCTCTCCAAGTCCAATACACTCTCGCCAATTCCCCTTCACTCTCTCCAATTCCCCTTCACACTCCACAATTCCCCTTCACTCCCTCCAATTCTAGCATCACTCTCCAATTCCCTCCACTCTCTGTTTTTCCCCTTCACTCTCTCAATTCTCCTTCACTCTCTCAATTCCCCATTCAGTCTCTTCAATTCCAGCATCACTCTATCCAGTTCCCTGTTCATTCTCTCCAAATCTGCTTCTCTCTCTCAATTCCCCTTCATTCACTACATTCCCCATTCACACTCTCCACTTTCTCCTTCAATCTCTACATTTCCCTCCATTATCTCCAATGACCATTCACTCTCTTTCAATTGCCCTTCACTCTCTCAATTCCCCATTCATCTCTGAATTCCTCATTCATTCTTTCCAATTCCGCTTCAGTCTCTCAATTCCCTCTTCAGACTCTCTATTCCCCTTCATTCTCTCCAACTCCCTTTCATTCTTTCCACTTCCCCTCACTCTCTCCAATGCCCCTTTACTCTCTCCACGTCCCTTCCATTCTCTCCAATTCCACTTCAATTTCTCAAAATCCTCTTCACACAGTCAATTCCCCTTCACTCTCTCCAAATTCCCTTCACTCTCTCCAATTCCACTTCACTCTCTCCAATTCCCTCCTCGTTTTCTCCAGTTCCCTCGTCCCTCCTTCCAATTCCCATGCACTCTCTCCAATTCCACTTCAACCTCCCAAATACCCATTCGCACTGTCAAATCCCCTTCACCCTCTCCAAGTCCCCTGCTGTCTCTCCAATTCCAATACACTCTCGCCAATTCCCATTCACTCTCTCCAATTCCCCTTCACACTCCACAATTCCCCTTCACTCCCTCCAATTCTAACATCACTCTCCAATTCCCTCCACTCTCTGTTTGTCCCCTTCACTCTCTCTCAATTCTCCTTCACTCTCTCAATTCCCCATTCAGTCTCTTCAATTCCAGCATCACTCTATCCAGTTCCCTGTTCATTCTCTCCAAATCTGCTTCTCTCTCTCAATTCCCCTTCATTCACTACATTCCCCATTCACACTCTCCAATTTCTCCTTCACTCTCTCCATTTCCCTCCACTATCTCCAATGACCATTCACTCTCTTTCAATTCCCCATCACTCTCTCAATATCTTATTCACTCACTCAATTCACCGTTCATTCTCTCCAATCCCGCTTCAATCTCTCCATTTCCTCTTCAGACTCTCAATTACTCTTCATTCTCTCCAATTCCCGTTCATTTTTTCCAATTACCCTGCCACTCTCTCCAATTCCCCTTTACTCTCTCCAGTGCCCACGTCACTGTCTCCACCTCCTATTTATTCTCTCAAATTCCCCTTCACACAGTCAACTCCCCGTCCCTCTCTCCAATTCCCATTCACTCTCTCCAATTCCACTTCACTCTCTCCAATTCCAGCTTCAATTTCTCCAATTCCAGCTTCACTCTTACGAAATCCCTCCACTCTCTCCAATTCCCCCTCACTATCTCTCAATTCCCCATTCATTCTTTCAATTCCCCACTCAATCTCTACAGTTCCAGCTTCACTCTTTCCAATTCCCCTTTCATTCTCTCTAATTCCACTTCAATCCAGCAATAACACCTTCGCACTCTCAACTCTCCTTCACTCTCTCCAACTGCACTTCACTCTCCCCAATTCCCCTTCACCAACTCAACTGCCCTTCGCTCTCTGCATTCCACTTCACTCCTTCCAATTTCCCCTTCAAACTCTCAATTCCAATTCACTCCCTGCATTTCCTCTTCAGTCCATCCAATTCCCCTTCACTCTCACAAATTCCCGTTTCATTCTCTCCAGTTCCCCCGTCCCTCCCTCCAATTCCCATCCAATCTCTCCAATTGCACTTCAACCTTGCAAATGGCCCTTCACAATCCCAATTCCCCTTCACTCTCTCCAAAACCCCTTCACTCTCTCCAATTCCCCTTTACGCTCTCTAATTCCCCTCCACTCTCTCCAATTCCCTTTCACTCTCTCTCAATTCTCCTTCACTCACTTTAGTCCCCATTCATGCTCTCCAAATCCAGAATCACTCTCTCCAATTCCCCGTTCATTCTCTCCAAAGCTGCTTCTCTATCTCAATTCCCATTCATTCTCTCCAATTGTAGCTTCACTCTCACCAATTCCCCTCCAGCCACTTCAATTAACCTTCAATCTTTCAATTCCCCTTCACTTCCTCCAATTCCTCTTTACACTCTCCAATTCCCCTTCACGCTCTCCAATTCCCCTTCACTCTCTCCAATTCCCCTTCACTCTCTGCAATTCCATTATCACTCTCCAGTTCGCTCCACTCTCTCCAATTCCCTTTCACTCTCTCTCAATTCTCCTTCACTCACTCAAGTCCCCATTCATGCTCTCCAAATCAAGAATCACTCTCTCCAATTCCCCGTTCATTCTCTCCAAATCTGCTTCTCTATCTCAATTCCCATTCATTCTCTCTAATTCCAGCTTTACTCTCACCAATTCCCCTCCAGCCACTTCAATTAACTTTCAATCTCTCAATTCCCCTTCACTTGCTCCAATTCCCCTTCTCTCTCTCTCCAATTCTAGCATCACTCTCTAATGCCCTCCACTCTTTCGAATTCCCCTTCACTCTCTCTCAATTCTCTTTCACTCTCTCAATAGCCCATTCAGTCTCTTCAATTCCAGCATGACTCTCTCCAATTCCCCGATCATTCAATCTAAATCTGCTTCTCTCTCTCAATTTCCCTTCAATCTCTCCATTTCCCATTCACTCTCTCCAATCCCTCCTTCACTCTCTCCAATTCCCTGCAGTATCACCAATGCCCCTTCACTCTCTTTCAATTCCCCTTCACTCTCTCAATTCCCCATTCATCTCTGAATTCCCCATTCATTCTTTCCAATTACGCTTCAATCTCTCAATTCCCTCTTGAGACTCTCCATTTCACTTCATTCTCTCCAACTCCCTTTCATTCTTTCCACTTTCCCCGTCACTCTCTCCAATTCCCCTTTACTCTCTCCAATGCCCCCTTCACTTTCTCCACGTCTCATCCATTCTCTCCAATTCCCTTTCAATTTCTCAAATTCCCCTTCACACAGTCAATTCCCCTTTCACTCTCTCCAATTTCCCTTTACTCTCTCCAATTCCACTTCACTCTCTCCAATTCCATTTCACTCCCTCCAATTCCCATCCTCTCTCTCCAATTCCACTTCAACCTCCCAAATGCCCCTTCACATTCTCAATTCCCCTTCCCTCTCTCCAAGTCCCCTTCACTCTCCCCACGTCCCCTTCACTCTCTCCAATTCCCCTTCACTCTCTCCAATTGCCCTTCAATCTCTAATTCCCCTTCACTCTCTCCAATTCCAAATTCACACTCCAATTCCCTCCACTCTCTCCAATTCCCTTTCATTCTCTCTCAATTCTCCTTCACCCTCTCATTTCCCCATTCATGCTCTCCAAATCCAGCATCACTCTCTCCAATTCGCGGTTCATTTTCTCCAAATCTGCTTCTCTCTCTCAATTCCCCTTCATTCTCTCCAATTCCAATTTCACTCTCACCAATTCCCCTCCAGCCACTTCAATTCACCTTCAATCTCTCAATTCCCCTTCACTCCCACAAATCCCCCTTCTCTGTCTCCAATTCGCACCTCTCTTTCGAATTCCCCATCACTCTCACTTAATTTTCCCTCACTCTCTCAATTCCCCATTCAGTCTCTTCAATTCCAACATCCCTCTCTCCAATTCCCCGTTCATTCTCTCCAAATATGCTTCTCTCTCTCCATTCCTCTTCAATCTCTCCAATTCCCATTCACTCTCTCCAATTCCCATTCACTCTCATCAATTCCCCATCACTCTCTCTGATTCAACTTCAATCTCTCTAATTCCCCTTCACTCTCCACAATTCCCCATTCACTCCCTCCAATTCCCCATTCACTCCCTCAATTCCCCTTCACTCTCTCCAATTCCCCTTCACTCTCTCCAATTCCCCTTCAAACTCCTCAATTCCACTTCACTCTCACAATCCGCTACTCACTCTCTCAATTCCCCATTCAATCTCTCCAATTCCGCTTCTCTCTCTCAATTCCCCTTCATTCTCTCCAATTCCAGCTTCACTCTCATCAATTCCCGTCCAGCCACTTCAATTCACCTTCAATCTCTCAATTCCCCTTCACTTCCTCCAATTCCCCTTCTTTCTCTCCAATTCTAGCATCACTCTCAAATTCCCTCCACTCTTTCGAATTCCACTTCACTCTCTATCAATTCTCCTTCACTCTCTCAGTTGCCCATTCGGTCTCTTCATTTCCGGCATCACTCTCTCCAATTGCCCGATCATTCTCTCCAAATCTGCTTCTCTTTCTCAATTCCCCTTCAATCTCTCCAATTCCCATTCACTCCCTCCAATCCCTCCTTCACTCTCTCCAATTCCCTGCAATATCTCCAATGTCCCTTCACTGTTTTTCAATTCCCCTTCACTCTCTCAATTCCCCATTCATCTCTGAATTCCTCATTCATTCTTTCCAATTCCGCTTCAGTCTCTCAATTCCCTCTTCAGACTCCCTATTCCTCTTCATTCTCTCCAACTCCTTTTCATTCTTTCCACTTCCCCTCACTCTCCCCAGTTCCCCTTTACTCTCTCCATTGCCCCAATCACTCTCTCCACGTCCCATCCATTCTCTCCAATTCCCCTTCAATTTCTCAAATTCCTCTTCACACATTCAATTCCCCTTCACTCTCTCCAAATCCCTTCACTCTCTTCAATTCTACTTCACTCTCTCCAATTCCACTTCACTCTCTCCAATTCCCTCCTCGTTATCTCCCGTTCCCTCGTCCCTCCCTCCAATTCCCATCCACTCTCTCCAATTCCACTTCAACCTCCCAAATGCCCATTCGCACTGTCAATTCCCCTTCACTCTTTCCAAGTCCCCTGCTGTCTCTCCAAGTCCAATTCACTCTCTCCAATGCCCCTTCACACTCTCCAATTCCCCTTCACTCTCTCCAATTCCCCTTCACTTTCTCCAATTCCAGATTCACTCTCCAATTCCCTCCACTCTCTGCAATTCCCTTTCACTCTATCTCAATTCTCCATCACTCTCTCAAGTCCCCATTCGTGCTCTCCAAATACTGCATCACTCTCTCCAATTCCCCGTTCATTTTCTCCAAATCTGCTTCTCTCTCTCATTCCCCTTCATTCTCTCGAATTCCAATTTCACTCTCACCAATTCCCCTCCAGCCACTTCAATTCACCTTCAATCTCTCAATTCCCCTTCACTCCCTCAAATTCCCCTTCTCTCTCTCCAATTCTAGCATCACTCTCCAATTTGCTACAATCTTTCGAATTCCCCTTCACTCTCACTCAATTCTCCTTCAATCTTTCAATTCCCCATTCATTCTTTCAATTCCCCACTCACTCTCTACAGTTCCAGCTTCACTCTTTCCAATTCCCCATTCATTCTTTCCAATTCCACTTCAATCCAGCAATAACACATTCGCAATCTCAATTTCCTTCACTCTCTCCAATTGCACTTCACTCTCTCTAATTCCCCTTGAATCTCTCAATTGCCCTTCCCTCCCTGCATTCCACTTCACTCCTTCCAATTCCAGATTCACTCTCTCAAATTGCCCTTCAAACTCTCAATTCCAATTCACTCCCTGCATTTTCTCTTCAGTCCCTCCAATTCCCCTTCACGCTCAGCAATTCCCACTTCATTCTCTCCAGTTCCCCCGTCCCTCCCTCCAATTCCCATCCACTCTCTCCAATTCCTCTTCAACCTCCCAAATGCCCCTTCATACTCTCAATTCCACTTCAATCTCTCCAATGCCCCTTCACTATCTGCAATTCCCCTTCACTCTCTCCAATTCCCTTTCACTCTCTCCAATTCCAGATTCACTCTCCAATTGCCTCCACTCTCTCCAATTCCCTTTCACTCTATCTCAATTCTCCTTCACTCTCTCAAGTCCCCATTCGTGCTCTCCAAATACAACATCACTCTCTCCAATTCCCGCTTCATTCTCTCCAATTCCCCCGTCCCTCCCTCCAATTCCCATCCACTCTCTCCATCTCCACTTCAACCTCCAAAATGCCGCTTCACACTCTCAATTCCCCTTCACTCTCTCCAAGTCCCCTTCACACTCTCCAAGTCCCCTTCACTCTTTTCAATTCCCCTTTACCCTCTCCAATTCCCATTCACTCTCTCCAATTCTCTCCACTCTCTCCAATTCCCTTTCACTCTCTCTCAATTCTCCATCACTGTCTCAATTCCCCATTCATGCTTTCCAAATCCAGCTTCACTCTCTTCAATTCCCCATTCATTTTCTCCAAATCTGCTTCTCTCTCACAATTCCCCTTCATTCTCTCGAATTCCAGCTTCACTCTCACCAATTCCCCTCCAGCCAATTCATTTCACCTTCAATCTCTCAATTCCCCTTCACTCCCTCCAATTCCCCTTCTCCCTCTCCAATTCTAGCATCACTCTCCCATTCCCTCCACTCTTTCGAATTCCCCTTCACTATCTCAATTCTCCTTCACTCTCTCAATTCCACATTCAGTCTCTTCATTTCCAGCATCACTCTCTCCAATTCCCCAATCATTCTGTCCAAATCTTCTTCTCTCTCTCAATTCCCCTTCAATCTCTCCATTTCCCATTCACCTGCTCCAATCCCTCCTTCACTCTCACAAATTCCCTGCAATATCTCCAATGCCCCTACACTGTCTTTCAACTCCCCTTCACTCTCTCAATTCCCCATTCATCTCTGAATTCCCCATTCATTCTTTCCAATTCCACTTCAGTCTCTCAAATCCCTCTTCAGACTCAATTCCCCTTCATTCTCTCCAACACACTTTCATTCTTTCCTCTTCCCCGTCAGTCTCTCCAATTCCGCTTTACTCTCTCCAATGCCCCCTTCACTCTCTCCACTTCCCATCCATTCTCTCCAGTTCCCCTTCAATTTCTCAATTTCCTCTTCACACAGTCAATTCCCCTTCACTCTCTCCAATTTCCCTTCACTCTCTCCAATTCCACTTCACTCTCTCCAATTCCACTTCACTCTTTCCAATGCCCGCTTCATTCTCTCCAGTTCCCCTGTCCCTCCCTCCAATTCCCATCCACTCTCTCCAACTCCACTTCAACCTCCAAAATGCCCCTTCACACTCTCAATTCCACTTCACTCTCTCCAAGTCGCCTTCACTCTCCCAATTCCCCTTCACTCTCTCCAATTTCCTTTCACTCTCTCTCAATTCCCCTTCATTCTCTCCAATTCCAACTTCACTCTTGCCAATTCCCCTCCCGCCACTTCAATTCACCTTCAATCTCTCAATTCCCCTTCCCTTCCTCCAATTCCCCTTCTCTCTCTCCAATTCTAGCATCACTCTCCAATTCCCTCCACTCTTTCAAATTCCCCTTCACTCTCTCTCAATCCTCCTTCACTCACTCAATTCCCCATTCAGTCTCTTCAATTCCATTATCACTCTCTCCAATTCCAGCTTCAATCTCTCCAAGTCTAGCTTCAATCTCTCCAATTCGAGCTTCACTCTCTCGAAATCCCTCCACTGTCTCCAATTTCCCCTCACTATCTCTCAATTCCCCATTCATTCTTTCAATTCCCCACTCACTCTCTACAGTTCAAGCTTCAATCTTTCCAATTCCCCTTTCATTCTTTCCAATTCCACTTCAATCCAGCAATAACACATTCGCAATCTCAATTCTCCTTCACTCTCTCCAATTGCACTTCACTCTCTCCAATTCCCCTTGACTCTCTCAATTGCCCTTCCCTCCCTGCATTCCACTTCACTCCTTCCAATTCCAGCTTCCTCTCTCCAATTCCCGCTTCAAACTCTCAATTCCAATTCACTCCCTGCATTTCCTCTTCAGTCCCTCCAATTCCCTTTCCCTCTCAGCAACTCCCTCTTCATTCTTTCCATTTCCCCCGTACCTCCCTCCAATTCCCATCCACTCTGGCCAATTCCACATCAACCTCCCAAATGCCCCTTCACACTCTCAATTCCCCTTCACTCTCTCCAATTACCCTTCACTCTCTCCAATTCCCCTTCACTCTCTACAATTCCAGATTCACTCTCCAATTCCCTCCACTCTCTCCAATTTCCTTTTACTCTCTCTCAATTCTCCTTTACTCACTCAAGTCCACATTCATACTCTCCAAATCCAGAATCACTCTCTCCAATTCCCCGTTCATTCTCTCCAAATCTGCTTCTCTATCTCAATATGCCTTCATTCTCTCCAATTCCAGCTTCACTCTCACAAATTCCCCTCCAGCCACTTTCAATTCACCTTCAATCTCTCAATTCCCCTTCACTTCCTCCAATTCCTGTTCTCTCTCTCAATTGCCAATTCTGTCTCTTCAATGCCAGCATCACTCTATCCAATTCCCCGATCATTCTCTCCAAATCTCCTTCTCTCTGTCAATTCCCCTGCAATCTCTCCATTTCCCATTCACTCTGTCCAATCCCTCCTTCCCTCTCTCCAATTCCCTGCAATATCTCTAATGCCCCTTCACTCTCTTTCAATTCCCCTTCACTCTCTCAAATCCCCATTCATCTCTGAATTCCCCATTCATTCTTTCCAATTACACGTCAATCTCTCAATTCCCTCTTCAGACTCTCTACTCCCCTTCATTCTCTCCAACTCCCTTTCATTCTTTCCACTTCCCCAGTCACTCTCTCCAATTACCCTTCACTCTCTCCAATTTCCTCTTCATTATCTCCAGTTCCTTCGTCCCTCCCTCCAATTCCCATCCACTCTCTCCAATTCCACTTCACCTCCCAAATGCCCCTTCACACTCTCAATTCCCCTTCACTCTCTCCAAGTCCCCTTCACTCTCTCCAAGTCCCCTTCACTCTCTCCAGTTCCCCTTTACTCTCTTCAATTCCCTTCACTCTCTCCAATTCCCCTTCATTCTCTCCAATTCCAGATTCACTCTCCAATTCCCTCCTCTCTCTCCAATTCCCTTTCACTCTATCTCAATTCACCTTCACTCTCTCAAGTCGCCATTCATGCTCCCCAAATCCAGCATCACTCTCTCCAATTCCCCGTTGATTTCCTCCAAATCTGCTTCTCTCTCTCAATTCCCCTTCATTCTCTCCAATTCCAGTTTCACTCTCAATAATTCCCCTGCAGCCACTTCAATTCACATTCAATCTCTCAGTTCCACTTCACTCCCTCAAATTCCCCTTCTCTCTCTCCCATTCTAGCATCACTCTCCAATTCCCTCCATTCTTTCGAATTCCCCTTCACTCTGACTCAATTCTCCTTCACTCTCTCAATTCCCTATTCAGTCTCTTCAATTCCACCATCACTATCTGCAATTCCCCGATCATTCTCTCCAAATGTGCTTCTCTCTCTCAATTCCCCTTCAATCTCTCCAATTCCCAATCACTCTCTCCAATTCCACTTCACTCTCATCAATTCCCCATCACTCTCCCTGATTCAACTTCAATCTCTCAAATTCTCCTTCACACTCCACAATTCGCCATTCACTCCCTCAATTCCCCATTCACTTCCTCAATTCCCCTTCACTCTCTCCAATTCTCCTTCACTCTCTCCAATTCCCCTTCACTCTCTCCAAGTCCCCTTCACTCTCTTCAAGTCCCCTTTACTCTCTTCAATTCCCCTTCACTCTCTCCAATTCACCTTCACTCTCTCAATTCCCCTTTTATCTATCCAATTCCCCTTCACACTCTCCATTTACACTTCACTCTCTCCAATTATACATTCATTCACTCCAATTCCCCTTCAGTCTCTCGAAATCTACTTCAATCTCTGCTTTTCCAGCTTCACTCTCTCCAATTCCAGCTTCACTCTCACCAATTCCCCTCCTCTCACTTCAATTCGCCTTCACTCTCTCAATCCCCTTCACTCCCTCCAATTCCCTTTCACTCTCTCCAATTCCAGCATCACTCTCTCCAATTCCCTCCACTCTCTCGAATTCCCCTTCACTCTCTCTCACTTCCCCTTTACTCTTTCAATTCCCATTCACAGTCTCCAATTCCCCTTCACTCTCTCCAATTCCCCTTCACTCTCTCCAATTCCAGATTCACTCTCCAATTCCCTCCGCTCTCTCCAATTCCCTTTCACTCTCTCTCAATTCTCCTTCGCTCTCTCAAGTCCCCATTCATGCTCTCCAAATCCAGCATCACTCTCTTCAATTCCCCGTTTATTTTCTCCAAATCTGTTTCTCTCTCTCAATTCCCTTCATTCTCTCCAATTCCAGTTTCACTCTCACCAATTCCCCTCCAGCCACTTCAATTCACCTTCAATCTCTCAATTCCCCTTCACTCCCTCCAATTCCCCTTCTCTCTCTACAATTCGGGCATCACTCTCCAATTCCCTCCATTCTTTCGATTTCCCCTTCTCTCTCTCTCAATTCTCCTTCACTCTCTCAATTCCCCATTCAGTCACTTCAATTCCAGCATCACTCTCTCTAATTCTCCAATCATTCCCTCCAAATATGCTTCTCTCTCTCAATTCCCCTTCAATCTCTCCATTTCCCATTCACTCTCTCCACTCCCTCCTTCACTCTCTCCAATTCACTCCAATATCTCCAATGCCCCTTCACTCTCTTTCAATTCCCCTTCACTCTCTCAATTCCCCATTCACTCTCTCAATTCCCCGTTCATTCTTTCCAATTTTGCTTCAATCTCTCAATTCCCTCTTCAGACTCTCTATTCAACTTCATTCTCTCCAACTCCCTTTCATTCTTTCCACTTCCCCGTCACTCTCTCCAATTCCCCTTTACTCTCTCCAATACCCCCTTCACTGTCTCCACGTCACATCCATTCTCTCCAATTCCCCTTCAATAACTCAAAGTCCCCTTCACACAGTCCATCCCCTCCACTCTCTCCAATTTCCCTTCACTCTCTCCAATTCCGCTTCACTCTCTCCAATTCCAGCTTCACTCTCTCCAATTCCAGCTTCACTCTCTCCAATTCCAGCTTCACTCTCTCCAATTACTCCTCACTCTCTCTCAATTCCCCTTCACTCTCTCAATTCCCCATTCAGTATCTACAGCTCCAGCTTCACTCTTTCCACTTCCCCATTCATTCTCTGCAATTCCGCTTCAATCCATCAATAACACCTTTGCACTCTCAATTCCCCATCCCTCTCTCCAATTGACCTTCACTCTCTCAATTGACTACACTCCCTGCATTCCACTTCGCTCCTTCCAATTCCAGCTTCACTCTCTCCAATTCCCCCTTCACACTCTCAATTCCACTTCACTCCCTGCATTTCCAATTCAGTCACTAACATTCCCCTTCACTCTCACCAATTCCAATTTCATTCTCTGCAGTTCTCCCTTCCCTCACTCCAATTCCCATCCACTCTCTCCAATTCCACTTGAACCTCCCAAATGTCCCTTAACAATCTCAATTCCCCTTCAATCCCTACAATTCTCCTTGTCTCTCCCCAATTGCCCTTCACTCTCTCCAATTCCCCTTCACTCTCTCCAATTCCCCTTCACTCTCTCCAATTCCAGATTCACTCTCCAATTCCCTCCGCTCTCTCCAATTCCCTTTCACTCTCTCTCAATTCTCCTTCGCTCTCTCAAGTCCCCATTCATGCTCTCCAAATCCAGCATCACTCTCTTCAATTCCCCGTTTATTTTCTCCAAATCTGTTTCTCTCTCTCAATTCCCTTCATTCTCTCCAATTCCAGTTTCACTCTCACCAATTCCCCTCCAGCCACTTCAATTCACCTTCAATCTCTCAATTCCCCTTCACTCCCTCCAATTCCCCTTCTCTCTCTACAATTCGGGCATCACTCTCCAATTCCCTCCATTCTTTCGATTTCCCCTTCTCTCTCTCTCAATTCTCCTTCACTCTCTCAATTCCCCATTCAGTCACTTCAATTCCAGCATCACTCTCTCTAATTCTCCAATCATTCCCTCCAAATATGCTTCTCTCTCTCAATTCCCCTTCAATCTCTCCATTTCCCATTCACTCTCTCCACTCCCTCCTTCACTCTCTCCAATTCACTCCAATATCTCCAATGCCCCTTCACTCTCTTTCAATTCCCCTTCACTCTCTCAATTCCCCATTCACTCTCTCAATTCCCCGTTCATTCTTTCCAATTTTGCTTCAATCTCTCAATTCCCTCTTCAGACTCTCTATTCAACTTCATTCTCTCCAACTCCCTTTCATTCTTTCCACTTCCCCGTCACTCTCTCCAATTCCCCTTTACTCTCTCCAATACCCCCTTCACTGTCTCCACGTCACATCCATTCTCTCCAATTCCCCTTCAATAACTCAAAGTCCCCTTCACACAGTCCATCCCCTCCACTCTCTCCAATTTCCCTTCACTCTCTCCAATTCCGCTTCACTCTCTCCAATTCCAGCTTCACTCTCTCCAATTCCAGCTTCACTCTCTCCAATTCCAGCTTCACTCTCTCCAATTACTCCTCACTCTCTCTCAATTCCCCTTCACTCTCTCAATTCCCCATTCAGTATCTACAGCTCCAGCTTCACTCTTTCCACTTCCCCATTCATTCTCTGCAATTCCGCTTCAATCCATCAATAACACCTTTGCACTCTCAATTCCCCATCCCTCTCTCCAATTGACCTTCACTCTCTCAATTGACTACACTCCCTGCATTCCACTTCGCTCCTTCCAATTCCAACTTCACTCTCTCCAATTCCCCCTTCACACTCTCAATTCCACTTCACTCCCTGCATTTCCAATTCAGTCACTAACATTCCCCTTCACTCTCACCAATTCCAATTTCATTCTCTGCAGTTCTCCCTTCCCTCACTCCAATTCCCATCCACTCTCTCCAATTCCACTTGAACCTCCCAAATGTCCCTTAACAATCTCAATTCCCCTTCAATCCCTACAATTCTCCTTGTCTCTCCCCAATTGCCCTTCACTCTCTCCAATTCGCCTTCACTCTCTCCAATTCCCCTTCACTCTCTCCAATTCCAGATTCACTCTCCAATTCCCTCCACTCTCTCCAATTCCCCTTCACTCTCTCTCAATTCTCCTTCACTCTCTCAAGTCCCCATTCATTCCCTCCAAATCCAGCATCACACTCTCCAATTCCCCGTTCATTCTCTCCAAATCTGCTTCACTCTCACCTATTCCCACTTCACTCTCTCCAATTCCCTCCACTATCTCCAATGACACTTCGCTCTCTCTCAATTCCCCTTCACTCTCTCAATTCCCCATTCACTCATTCAATACCCCGTTCATTCTCTCCAATTCCACTTCAATCTCTCAATTCCCTCTTCACACTCACAATGCCCCTTCATTCTCCCCAATTCCCTTTCACACTCTCCAATTCCCCCGTCACTCTCTCCAATTCCACTTCACTCTAACCAATTCTGACTTCACTCACTGCAATTCCCTATTCACTGTCTCCTCGTCCCAGCCACTCTCTCTAATCCCCCTTCACTTTCTCAAATTTTCCTTCACATGTCAATTCCCCTTCACCCTCTCCAATTCCCCTTCACTCAGTCCTGTTCCTATTCAGTCTCTCCAATTCCACTTCACATTCCATTTCCTCTTCACTCTATACATTTTCCTCCACTCTCTCCAATTCCCCTTCACTCTCTCGAATTCACCTTCAGTCTCTCAGTTCCACTTCATTTTCTCAAATTCCCCTTCAGTCTCTCCAATTGCCCTTCCCTCTGTCAATTCCCTTTCACGCTCTCCAATTCCTCTTCACTCTCTCAATTCCCCCTCATTCTCTCCAATTACCGGTCACTCTCTCCAATTCCCCTTCACTCTCTCATTTCACTTCCCTTTCTCCAGTTCCTTCTTCGCTCAATCCAATTGTCCTTCAATGTCTCAAATTCCCTGTCAATCTCTCCCATTCCAGCTTCACTTTCTCCAATTCCAGCCTTCATCTCTCCAATTCACCTTCACGCACTCAAATTCACATTCGCACTCTCAATTCCCCTTCACTCTCTCCATTTCTCCTTCAATCACTGCAATTCCAGCTTCACTCTCTCCAATTCCCCTTCACTCTCTCAATTCCCTTCCCTGCTTCCAATTCCAGCTTCATTCTCTCTAAATCTCCCTTCACTCTCTCCAAATATTTTCATGATCTGCAATACCCCTTCACACGCTCAATTCACCTTCAAACTCTCCAAATCCCCATTCACTCTCTCAATTCCCCTTCACACTCTCCAATTCCCCATTCAAACTCACCAATTCCCCTTCAGTCTCTCCAATTCCACTTCACTCTCACAGATCCACTTCACTCTCTCCAATTACCCTTCACTCTCATAAATTCTCCTTCACTCTCTTAAAATCTCCTGCACTCTCTCAATTTCCCGTCACTCAATCCTATTCCCCTTCTCTCTCTATAATTCGCCTTCAATCTCTCCAATTACCCTTCACTCTCTTAAATTCCCCTTCACTCTCTTAAGTTCTACTTCACTCTCTCAATTACCATTCACACTCTCCAATTCCAGCTTCACTCTCAGCAATTCCCCTTCACTCACTAAATTCCCCATCACTCTCTCAATTCCCCTTCACTCTCTCAATTCCCCTTCACTCTCTCAATTCCCCTTCACTCTCTCAATTCCCCTTCATTCTCTCAATTCCCCTTCACTCTCCCAATTCCCCTTCACTCTCTCAATTCCCCTTCACTCCTTTCAATTCCAGCTTCAAACTCTCCAATTCCCCTTCACGCTCTCCAATTACCCTTCACTCTCGCCAATTCCCCTTCACTATATCCCATTCCAGCTTCAATCACTCCAATTCCCCTTCATTCTCTCCAATTCTGCTTCACGATCTCCAATTCCCCTTCTCACTCTCCATTCAAATACCATCCCTGCCATTCAATTTCACTATCACCAAATCCAGCTTCATTCTATCCAATTCTCCCTTGACACTCTCAATTCCACTTCATTCACTGCATTTCCTCTTCAGTCTCTCGAATTCCCATTCTCTCTCTCCAATTCCACTTCACTCTTTTCAATTGCCCGTCACTCTCTCTAATTCACTTTCACTCTCCCAATTCCCCTTCACTCTCTCCAATTACCCTTCACTCTCTCCATTTACCCATCACTCTCTCCAATTCCCCTTAACTCTATCAATTCCAGCTACACTCTCTCCAATTCCCTTCACTCTCTTCAATTCCCCTTCACTCTCTTCAATTCGCCTTCGCTCTCTCCAATTCCCCTTCACTCTCTCCAATTCCCCTTCACTCTCTTCAATTATAGCTTCATTCCCTTCAATTCCCTTTCATTCTCACGAATGCCACTTCATTCGCTGCAATTCCAGCTTCACTCTCTCCAATTCTGGCTTGACTCTCACCAATTCCCCTCCACTCACTTCAATTCACCTTCACTCCCTCAATTCCCCTTCACTCTCTGAAATCCCAGCATCGCTCACCAATTCCCTCCACTTTCACGAATTTAACTTCAATCTCTCTCAATTCCCCTTCAGTCTCTCAACTCGAATACACCCTCTACAATTCCCCTTCAATGTCTTAAATTCCCCTTCACTCTCTCCAATTACCTTTCACTGTCTCCAATTACCATTCACTCTCTCCAATTAGCCTTCACTCTCTCCAATTAGCCTTCACTCTCTCCAATTACCCTTCACTCTATCAAATCCACCTTCAATCTCTCCAAAACCCTTTCACTCTGACCAATTCCCCTTCAATCTCTCCAATTCCCCTTCACTCTCTCCAATTAACCTTCACTCTCTCCAATTGTAGCTTCACTCCCTCCATTTCCCTTACAGTCTCTCGAATTCCACTTCATTCGCTGCAATTCCAGCTTCGCTCTCTCGAATTCCTGCTTCACTCTCACTAATTCCCCTCCACTCACTTCAATTCACCTTCACTCTCTCAATTCCCCTTCACTCTCTCCAATTCCCCTTCGCTCCCTCAATTCCAATACACTCTGTACAATTCCCCTTCACTCTCACCAATTCCCCTTCACTCTCTCCAAGTCCCCTTCATTCTCTCCAATTCTCTCCACTATCTCCAATGACCCTTCACTCTCTCTCAATTTCCCTTCACTCCCACAATTCCCCATTCACTCGCTCAATTCTCCATTCATTCTCTTCAATTCCGATTCAATCTCTCAATTCCCTCCTCACTCACTCCAGTTCTTATTCAATCTCAAAAATTCCACTTCAATCTCTCCATTTCCACTTTGCTCTCCCCAATTTCCTCCACTGATACCAATTCCGCTTCACTCTCTCACATTTCCCCTTCACTCCCGCAAATCCCCCTTCACACACTCCAATTCCCCTCCACTCACTTCAATTCACCTTCACTCCCCCAATTCCCCTTCAATCTCTCCAATTCCCCTTCACTCTGTCCAATTCACCTTCACTCTCTCCAATTCCCCTTCACTCTCTCCAATTCTATTTCACTCTACTCAATTCCTCTTCAATCTACTCAATTCCACTTCACTCTCTCCCATTCCAGCTACATTCTCTCCCATTCAAGCTTCAATCACTCCAATTCCCCTTCATTCTCTCCAATTCTGCTTCACTCTCTCCAATTCCCCTTTGCACTCTCAATTCCCATATGCTCCCTGCCATTCCACTTCACTCTCTCCAATTCCAGCTTCACTCTTTCCAATTCCCCCCAGACACTCTCAATTCCACTTCATTCCCTGCATTTCCTCTTCATTCTCTCTAATTCCCATTCACTCTCTACAATTCCGCTTCACTCTCTACAATTCCCCTTCACTCTCAATTCCACTTCATTCTCTCAAATTCCCCGTCTGTCTCTCTAATTACCATTCTCTCTCTCAATTCCCATTCACTCTCTCAATTCCCATTCACTCTCTCAATTCCCATTCACTCTCATCAATTGCCCTTCAATCTCATCAATTCCCCTTCTATCTCTCCAATTCCCCTTCACTCTCAGTTCCTCTTCATTTTCTCAAGTTCCCCATTGTCTCTCTAATTCCCATTCTCTTTCTCAATTCCCATTCACTCTCTGCAATTCTCCTTCACTCTCACACATCCACCTCACTCTCTCCAATTCTCCTTCACTCTATCAATTTCCCTTCACTCCATCCAATTGCCCTTCTCTCTATGTAATTCCCCTTCACTCCCTCCAATTCCTCTTTGCACTCTCAATTCCGATACTCTCCCTGCAATTCCACTTCACTCTCTCCAATTCCAGCTTCACTCTTTCCAATTCCCCTTTGACACTCTCAATTACACTTCATTCCCTGCTTTGCCTCTCCAGTCTCTCTAACTCCCATTCACTCTCTCCAATTCCACTTCAGTCTTTCCAATTCCCCTTCACTCTCTCTAATTCCAGGTTCAATCTCTCACATTCCCTTTCATTCTCTCACATTCCCCTTCACTTTTCAATTACCCGTCACTCTCTCCAATTACCCTTCACTCTCTCCAATTATAGCTTCAGTTCCACCAATTCCCCTTCAGTCCCTCGAATTCCACTTCACTCTCTGCAATCCCAGCTCAGTCTCTCCAATTCCAGCTTCACTCTCACTAAGTCCCCTCCACTCACTTCAATTGCGCTTCACTCTCTCAATTCCCCTTCACTCTCTCCAATTCCCCTGCACTCTCTCCAATTCCCCTTCACTGTCTCCAATTCCTCTTCACTCTCTCCAATTCACCTTCCCTGTATTCAATTCCACTTCACTCTCTCCCATTCCAGCTTCACTCTCTCCCATTCCAGCTCAATCACTCCAATTCCCCTTCAGTCTTTCCAATTCTGCTTCACTCTCTCCAATTCCCCTTCGCACTCTCAATTCCCATATGCTCCCTGCCATTCCACTTCACTCTCTCCAATTCCAGCTTCACTCTTTGCAATTCCCCCCAGACACTCTCAAATCCACTTCATTCCCTGCATTTCCTCTCCAGTCTCTCTAATTCCCATTCACTCTCTACAACTCCCCTCCACTCTCTCCAATTCCCCTTGACTCCCAATTCCACTCCATTCTCTCAAATTCCCCGTCTGTACATCTAATTCCCATTCTCTCTCTCTCAATTCCCCTTCACTCTCTCCAACTGCCCTTCACTCTCTCCAATTCCCCTTCACTCTCTCCAATTCCCCTTCACTCTACTCAATTCCACTTCACTCTCTCCCATTCCAGCTACACTCTCTCCCATTCAAGCTTCAATCACTCCATTTCCCCTTCATTCTCTCCAATTCTGCTTCACTCTCTCCAATTCCCCTTCGCACTCTCAATTCCCATATGCTCCCTGCCATTCCACTTCACTCTCTCCAATTCCAGCTTCGCTCTTTGCAATTCCCCCCAGACACTCTCAAATCCACTTCATTCCCTGCATTTGCTCTCCAGTCTCTCTAATTCCCATTCACTCTCTACAACTCCCCTCCGCTCTCTCCAATTCCCCTTCACTCTCAATTCCACTTCATTCTCTCAAATTACCCGTCTGTCTCTCTAATTCCCATTCTCTCTCTCTCAATTCCCATTCACTCTCTCAGTTCCCATTCACTCTCTCAATTCCACTTCACTCTCATCAATTGCCCTTCAGACTCATCAATTGCCCTTCACACTCTCTAATTCACCTTCATTCTCTCAATTCCCCTCCTATCTCTCCAATTCCCCTTCACTCTCTCTAATTCCAGCTTCACTCTCTCCCATTCCCTTTCACTCTCTCCAATTACCCTTCACTCTCTCCAATTATAGCTTCAGTTCCACAAATTCCCCTTCTTTCCCTCGAATTCCACTTCACTCTCTGCAATTCCAGCTTCAGTCTCTCCAATTCCAGCTTCATTCTCACTAATTCCACTCCATTCACTTCAATTCAGCTTCACTCTCTCTCAATTCCCTTTGACTCTCTCAAATCCCGTTCACTCTCTACAATTCCCCTTCAATCTCTTAACTTCCCCTCCAATCTCTCCAATTCCCCTTAACTCTCTGAATTCCAGTTTCACTCTCTTCAATTCCCCTTCAGTCCCTCAATTCCACTTCATTCTCTCAAAATCCGCTTCCATTTCTCCAATTCCACTCCACTCTCTCAATTCCCATTCACTCTCTCCAATTCCACTTCACTCTCATCAATTGCCCTTCAGTCTCTCTAATTCACCTTCACTCTCTCAATTCCCCTTTTAGCTATCCAATTCCCCTTCGCACTCTCCATTTACCCTTCACTCTCTCCAATTATAGATTCATTCACTCCAATTCCCCTTCAGTCTCTCGAATTCCACTTCAATCTCTGCTTTTCCAGCTTCACAATCTCCAATTCCAGATTCAGTCTCAGCAATTCCCCTCCACTCACTTCAATTACGCTTCACTCTCTCAATTCCCCTTCACTCTCTCCAATTCCCCTGCACTCTCTCCAATTCCCCTTCACTCTCTCCAATTCCCCTTCCCTGTATTCAAGTCCACTTCACTCTCTCCCATTCCAGCTTCACTCTCTCCCATTCCAGCTCAATCACTCCAATTCCCCTTCAGTCTCTCCAGTTCTGCTTCACTCTCTCCAATTCCCCTTCGCACTCTCAATTCCCATATGCTCCCTGCCATTCCACTTCACTCTCTCCAATTCCAGCTTCACTCTTTGCAATTCCCCCCAGACACTCTCAAATCCACTTCATTCCCTGCATTTCCCCTCCAGTCTCTCTAATTCTCATTCACTCTCTACAACTCCCCTCCACTCTCTCCAATTCCCCTTGACTCTCAATTCCACTTCATTCTCTCAAATTCCCCGTCTGTACATCTAATTCCCATTCTCTCTCTCTCAATTCCCATTCACTCTCTCAATTCCACTTCACTCTCATCAATTGCCCTTCACTCTCATCAATTGCCCTTCATTCTCTCTAATTCACCTTCATTCTCTCAATTCCCCTCCTACCTCTCCAATTCCCCTTCACTCTCTCTAATTCCAGCTTCACTCTCTCCCATTCCCTTTCACTCTCTCCAATTACCCTTCACTCTCTCCAATTATAGCTTCAGTTCCACAAATTCCCCTTCAGTCCCTCGAATTACACTTCACTCTCTGCAATTCCAGCTTCAGTCTCTCCAATTCCAGCTTCACTCTCACTAATTCCCCTCCACTCACTTCAATTCAGCTTCACTCTCTCTCAATTCCCTTTGACTCTCTCAATTCCCGTTCACTCTCTACAATTCCCCTTCAATCTCTTAACTTCCCATCCACTCTCTCCAATTCCCCTTAACTCTCTGAATTCCAGCCTCACTCTCTCCAATTCCCCTTCAGTCCCTCAATTCCACTTCATTCTCTCAAAATCCGCTTCGATCTCTCCAATTCCACTCCAATCTCTGAATTCCCATTCACTCTCTCCAATTCCACTTCACTCTCATCAATTGCCCTTCAGTCTCTCTAATTCACCTTCACTCTCTCAATTCCCCTTTTAGCTATCCAATTCCCCTTCACACTCTCCATTTACCCTTCACTCTCTCCAATTATAGATTCATTCACTCCAATTCCCCTTCAGTCTCTCGAATTCCACTTCAATCTCTGCTTTTCCAGCTTCACAATCTCCACTTCCAGATTCAGCCTCACCAATTCCCCTCCACTCACTTCAATTACGCTTCACTCTCTCAATCCCCTTCACTCCCTCCAATTCCCCTTCACTCTCTCCAATTCCAGTATCACTCTCTCCAATTCCCATTCACACTCTCTCGAATTCCCCTTCACTCTCTCTCAATTCCCCTTTACTATTTCAATTCCCATTCACAGTCTACAATTCCTCTTCACTCTCTCCAATTCCCATTCACACTCTCATTTCACTTCCCTTTCTCTAATTCCAGCTTCGCTCTCTCCAATTATCATTCACTCTCTCAAATTCCCTGCAATTTATCCCATTCCAGTTTCATTCTCTCCAATTCCAGCCTTCATTTCTCCAATTCCCCTTTACACACTCAAATCTCCATTCACACTCTCAATTCTCCTTCACTCTCTTCATTTCCCCTTCAATCACTGCAATTCCAGCTTCACTCTCTCCAATTCCCCTTCACACCCTCAATTCCCTTCCCTCCTTCCAATTCCAGCTTCACTCTCTCCAATTCTCCATTCACGCTCTCCAAACAGTTTCACTGCCTCCAATACCCCTTCACTCTCTCCAATTCCCCATTCAAACTCTCCAATTCCCCTTCACTCTCTCCAATTCTCCGTAACTCTCTCTAATTCCACTTCACTCTCACCGATCCACCTCAGTCTTTCCAATTCTCCTTCACTCTCCCAATTTCCCTTCACTCCATTCAATTCCCCTTCTCTCTCTGCAATCCCCCCTCACTCCCTCCAATTCCCCTTCACACTAGCCGATTCCCCCTCACTCACTGAATCCCCATTCACTCTCTCCAATTACCTTTCACTCTCTCCATTCCCCTTCACTCTCTACATTCCCCTTCACTCTCTCCATTCCCCTTCACTCTCTTCAATTCCCCTTTCCTCTCTCCAATTCCCCTTCACTCTCTCCAATTCCCCTTCACTCTCTTCAATTATAGTTTCATTCCCTCCAATTCCCTTTCATTCCCTCGAATGCCACTTCAATCGCTGCAATTCCAGCTTCAGTCTCTCCAATTCTGGCTTCACTCTCACCAATTCCCCTCCACTCACTTCAATTCACCTTCACTCCCTCAATTCCGCTTCACTCCCTCAATTCCCCTTCACTCTCTGAAATCCCAGCATCACTCACCAATTCCCTCTACTTTCTCGAATTTAACTTCAATCTCTCTCAATTCCCCTTCACTCTCTCAATTCCCCTTCACTCCCTCTAATTCCTCCTCACTCCCTCCAATTCCCCTTCACACTCCCCTATTCCCCTTCAATCTCTCAATTCACATTCGCTCTCTCCAATTCCCCTTTACTCTCTTAAATAGCCCTTCACTCTCTCCAATTCCCCTTCACTCTCTCAGTTCCCCTTCACACTCTCCAATACCCCCTTTACACGCTCCAATTCCACTTCACTCTATCCGCTTTGACCTTCCCACTCTACAATTCCTCTTCACTCTCTCAATTTCCACTTCACTCTCTCAATTCCCCTTCACTCCTTCCAATTCCAGCTTTACTCTCAAAAATTCCATTTCACTCTCTCAATTCCCCTTCATTCCTTCCAATTCCACTTCACTCGCTCCAGTTCCACATCACTATCTCAATTCCTCTTCACTCCTTCCATTTCCAGCTTCACTCTCTGCAATTCCAGTTCATCTCTCTATTCCCCTTCACTCTTTCTAATTCCACTTCACTCTCTCCCTTTCCACTTCACTCTCTCAATTCCCCTTCATTCCTTCCAATTCCAGCTTCACTCTCTCCAATTCCCCATCGCTATCTCCATTTCAACTTCACTCTCTCCATTTCCCCTTCACTCTCTCCATTTCCCTTCCCTCTATCCAATTCCAGCTTCACTCTCTCAATTCCCCTTCACTCGGTCCAAATCCAGGATAACTCACTCCAATTACCGATTGCTCGCCCAGTTCCCATTCACTCCTTCGAATTCCAGCTTCACTCCCTCCAAATCCTCTTCATTCTCCCAATTGCCCCCGCACTCTCCAATTCCACTTTCACACTCACCAATTCCAACTTAACTCTCTCCAATTCCCCTCCAATCTCTTCAATTCACCTTCACTCAGTCAATTACCCTTCACTCCCTCTAATTCCACTTCACTCCATCCAATTCCCCTTCACACTGGCCAATTCCCCTTCACTCTCTTAAATTCTCCTTCACTCTCTCCAATTCACCTTCACTCTCTCAATTCCCCTTAACCCTTACCAATACCACCGTCACACACTCCAATTCTTCTTCACTCTCTCCAATTACCCTTCTCTCTTTCAATTCCCCTTCACTCCGCCCAATTCCAGCCTCATTGTCTCCAATTTCCCATTACTTTCACCAATTCCCCTTCACCATATCCCATTCCAACTTCATTTTCTTCAATTCCTCATCACTCCCACCAATTACCCCTTCACTCTCTCCCATTATTTTCACTCTCACTATTTCCCCCTTTACACTCGCAATTCCTCTTCACTCTCTCCAATTCCGTTTCAGTCTCTTCAATTCCAGCTTCACTCTCTCTTATGCACTCCACTCTCTCCGATTCTCCTTCACTCTCTCGCAATTCCACTTCACTCTCTCGAATTCTAGCTTCACTCTCACCAATTCCCCTTCTCTCTCTCAAATCCCCTTCACTCCTTCCAATTCCAGATTCATTCTCTCCAAATCTCCACCACTCTCACTAATTCCCCTTCACCATATCCCATTCCAGCTTCATTTTCTCCAATTCCCCCTTCACTCTCTCCAATTATTTTCACTCTCACTATTTCCCCCTTCACACTCGCAATTCCTCTTCACTCTCTCCAATTCCGTTTCAGTCTCTTCAATTCCAGCTTCACTCTCTCTTATGCACTCCACTCTCTCCGATTCTCCTTCACTCTCTCGCAATTCCACTTCACTCTCTCGAATTCTAGCTTCACTCTCTCCAATTCCCCTTCTCTCTCTCAAATCCCCTTCACTCCTTCCAATGCCAGATTCATTCTCTCCAAATCCCCATCACTCTCACTAATTCCCCTTCACCATATCCCATTCCAGCTTCATTCTCTCCAATTCCCCCTTCACTCTCTCCAATTATTTTCACTCTCTCTATTTCCCGCTTCACACTCTCAATTCCCCTTCACACTCCCCAATTCCCCTTCACACTCCCCAATTCCCCTTCAGTCTATCCAAATCCCCTTCACACTCTTCAATTCCCCCTTCATACTCTCCAATTCCCAAGTCACTATATCCCATTCGAGCTTCACTCTGTCCAATTCCTCTTCACTCTCTACAATATCACCTTCACGCTCTCAAATACCCTTCACTACTTTCAATTCCAGTTTAACTCTCTCCAATTACCCATTACTCTAACAATTCCCTTTCACTCCATCCAATTCCAGCTTCATTCCCTCCATATCCCCTTCACTCTCTCAATTCCCCTTTGCCCTCTCCAATTCACATTCACTCTCTCAATTCCAGTTCACACCCTCTAATTCCCCTCCACTCGCTCTGATTCCCCTTCACACTCCCCAGTTGCCCTTCACTCTCTCAGTTCCAATTCACTCTCTTGAATTCCACTTCAGAGTCTTCAATTCCACTTCACACTCTTCAATTCCCCTTCACACTCTTCAATTCTCCTTCACACTCTTCAATTCCCCTACACACTCTCCAATTCTCCTTCACAATCTCCAATTCCCATTCACTCTATCCCCTTCTAGCTTCACTCTCTCCAATTCCTCTTTACTCTCTCCAATACCAGCTTCACTCTCTCTACTTCCCCTTCACTCTCTCAAATCCCCTTCACTCTCTCAATTCCCCTTCACTCTCTCAATTCTACTACACTCCTTACAATTCCAGCTTCACTCTCTCCAATACCAGCTTCAATCTCTCCAATACCAGCTTCACTCTCTCAATTCCCCTTCACTCTCTCAATTCCCCTTCACAGCTTCCACGTCCACATTCACTGTTGCCAATTCCCCTTCACTCTCTCCAATTCCCCTTCACTCTCTCCAATTCCCGCTTAACACACTTCTCAATTCCCATTCACTCATTCCAAATCACTTTCAATCTCACAATTCCCTTTTGCTATCTCCAATTCCCCATTTACAATCTGCAATTCCCCTTCACTCTCACCAATTCCCCGTCACTCTCTTCAATTCCAGCTTCGCTCTTTCCATTAACAGCTTCACTCTCTCCAATACCAGCTTTACTCTCTCAATTCCCCTTCACTCTCTCAATTCCCCTTCACTCTCTCAATTCCCCTGCACTCTCTCAATTCCCCTGCACTCTCTCAATTCCCCTGCACTCCTTCCAATTCCAGTTTCGCTCTATCCAATTCCTTTTCACTCTCTCCTATACCACATTCAATCTCTCCAATTCCCCTTCAATCTCTCAATTCCCCTTCACTCTCTCAATTCTCCTTTACCCCTTCCAATTCCAGCTTCGCTAACTCCAATTCCTCTTCACTCTCTCCTTTTTCCAGCTTTACTCTCTCCAATTCCGTTCACTCTCTCAATTAGACTTCACTGCTTCCAAATCCACATTCACTCTTTCCAATTTCCCTTCACTCTCTCTAATTCCCCTTCACTCTCTCCACAATTCTAGCTTTACTCTCTCCAATTCCCCTTCACTCTCTCCAATTCCAGCATAACTCTCTCCAATTGCCCATTACTCTCTCAATTCCAATTCACTCGCTCCAAATCCCTTTCAATCTCTCAATTCCCTTTGGCGATATCCAATTCCACATTCACAAACTCCAATTCCCCTCCACTTTCTCCAATTCACCTTCACTCTCTCCAGTTCACCATCACTCTCTCAATTCCAGTTCACACTCTTGAATTCCCCTGCACACTCTTCAATTCCCCTCCACACTCCTCAATTCCCCTTCACACTCCTCAATTCCCATTCACTCTCTTCAATTCCCCTTCACACTCTCCAATTCTCCTTCACGATCTCCGATTCCCCTTCACTCTATCACTTTCTCGCTTCACTCTCTCCAATTCCTCTTCACCCTCTCAATTCCCCTTCACTCTCTCAATTCCCCTTCACTCTCTCAATTCCCCTTCACTATCTCAATTCCCCTTCACTCTCTCAATTCCCCTTCACTCTCTCAATTCCCCTTCACTCCTTCCAAATCCAGCTTCACTCTCTCCAATACCAGCTTCACTCTCTCCAATTCCCCCTTCCAACACTCAAATTCCCCCTTCACACAACTCTCCAATTCCCCCTTCGCTCTATCCTCTTTGAACTTCGCTCTCTCCAATTTCCCTCCACTCTCTCCAATTCACCTTCACCCTCTCAATTCCATTTACCTCCCTCTAATTCCCCTCCACTCCCTCCAATTCCCCTTAACACTACCCAATTGCCCTTCACTCTCTTAATTCCTCTTTACTCTTTCCAATACCAGCTTCACTCTCTCCAATTCCCCTTCACTCTCTCCAATTCCCCTTCACTCTCTCCAATTCCCCTTCACTCTCTCCTTTTTCCAGCTTTACTCTCTCCAATTCCGTTCACTCTCTCAATTAGACTTGGAGAGAGCGAAGCTCGAAGGGGATAGAGCGAAGGGGGAATTGGAGAGTGTGAAGGGGGAATTCAGTGTTGGAAGGGGGAATTGGAGAGAGTGAAGCTGGTATTGGAGAGAGTGAAGCTGGTATTGGAGAGAGTGAGAGTGCTTCCAAATCCACATTCACTCTCTCCAATTTCCCTTCACTCTCTCCAATTCCCCTTCACTCTCTCCAATTCCAGCTTAACTCTCTCCAATTCCCCATTACTCTCTCAATTCCCATTCACTCGCTCCAAATCCCTTTCAATCTCTCATATCACTTTGGCGATATCCAATTCCACATTCACAAACTCCAATTCCCCTTCACTCTCTCAATTCCCCTTCACTCCCTCTAATTCCTCCTCACTCCCTCCAATTCCCCTTCACACTCCCCTATTCCCCTTCAATCTCTCAATTCACATTCGCTCTCTCCAATTCCCCTTTACTCTCTTAAATAGCCCTTCACTCTCTCCAATTCCCCTTCACTCTCTCAGTTCCCCTTCACACTCTCCAATACCCCCTTTACACGCTCCAATTCCACTTCACTCTATCCGCTTTGACCTTCCCACTCTACAATTCCTCTTCACTCTCTCAATTTCCACTTCACTCTCTCAATTCCCCTTCACTCCTTCCAATTCCAGCTTTACTCTCAAAAATTCCATTTCACTCTCTCATTTCCCCTTCATTCCTTCCAATTCCACTTCACTCGCTCCAGTTCCACATCACTATCTCAATTCCTCTTCACTCCTTCCATTTCCAGCTTCACTCTCTGCAATTCCAGTTCATCTCTCTATTCCCCTTCACTCTTTCTAATTCCACTTCACTCTCTCCCTTTCCACTTCACTCTCTCAATTCCCCTTCATTCCTTCCAATTCCAGCTTCACTCTCTCCAATTCCCCATCGCTATCTCCATTTCAACTTCACTCTCTCCATTTCCCCTTCACTCTCTCCATTTCCCTTCCCTCTATCCAATTCCAGCTTCACTCTCTCAATTCCCCTTCACTCGGTCCAAATCCAGGATAACTCACTCCAATTACCGATTGCTCGCCCAGTTCCCATTCACTCCTTCGAATTCCAGCTTCACTCCCTCCAAATCCTCTTCATTCTCCCAATTGCCCCCGCACTCTCCAATTCCACTTTCACACTCACCAATTCCAACTTAACTCTCTCCAATTCCCCTCCAATCTCTTCAATTCACCTTCACTCAGTCAATTATCCTTCACTCCCTCTAATTCCACTTCACTCCATCCAATTCCCCTTCACACTGGCCAATTCCCCTTCACTCTCTTAAATTCTCCTTCACTCTCTCCAATTCACCTTCACTCTCTCAATTCCCCTTAACCCTTACCAATACCACCGTCACACACTCCAATTCTTCTTCACTCTCTCCAATTACCCTTCTCTCTTTCAATTCCCCTTCACTCCGCCCAATTCCAGCCTCATTGTCTCCAATTTCCCATTACTTTCACCAATTCCCCTTCACCATATCCCATTCCAACTTCATTTTCTTCAATTCCTCATCACTCCCACCAATTACCCCTTCACTCTCTCCCATTATTTTCACTCTCACTATTTCCCCCTTTACACTCGCAATTCCTCTTCACTCTCTCCAATTCCGTTTCAGTCTCTTCAATTCCAGCTTCACTCTCTCTTATGCACTCCACTCTCTCCGATTCTCCTTCACTCTCTCGCAATTCCACTTCACTCTCTCGAATTCTAGCTTCACTCTCACCAATTCCCCTTCTCTCTCTCAAATCCCCTTCACTCCTTCCAATTCCAGATTCATTCTCTCCAAATCTCCACCACTCTCACTAATTCCCCTTCACCATATCCCATTCCAGCTTCATTTTCTCCAATTCCCCCTTCACTCTCTCCAATTATTTTCACTCTCACTATTTCCCCCTTCACACTCGCAATTCCTCTTCACTCTCTCCAATTCCGTTTCAGTCTCTTCAATTCCAGCTTCACTCTCTCTTATGCACTCCACTCTCTCCGATTCTCCTTCACTCTCTCGCAATTCCACTTCACTCTCTCGAATTCTAGCTTCACTCTCTCCAATTCCCCTTCTCTCTCTCAAATCCCCTTCACTCCTTCCAATGCCAGATTCATTCTCTCCAAATCCCCATCACTCTCACTAATTCCCCTTCACCATATCCCATTCCAGCTTCATTCTCTCCAATTCCCCCTTCACTCTCTCCAATTATTTTCACTCTCTCTATTTCCCGCTTCACACTCTCAATTCCCCTTCACACTCCCCAATTCCCCTTCACACTCCCCAATTCCCCTTCAGTCTATCCAAATCCCCTTCACACTCTTCAATTCCCCCTTCATACTCTCCAATTCCCAAGTCACTATATCCCATTCGAGCTTCACTCTGTCCAATTCCTCTTCACTCTCTACAATATCACCTTCACGCTCTCAAATACCCTTCACTACTTTCAATTCCAGTTTAACTCTCTCCAATTACCCATTACTCTAACAATTCCCTTTCACTCCATCCAATTCCAGCTTCATTCCCTCCATATCCCCTTCACTCTCTCAATTCCCCTTTGCCCTCTCCAATTCACATTCACTCTCTCAATTCCAGTTCACACCCTCTAATTCCCCTCCACTCGCTCTGATTCCCCTTCACACTCCCCAGTTGCCCTTCACTCTCTCAGTTCCAATTCACTCTCTTGAATTCCACTTCAGAGTCTTCAATTCCACTTCACACTCTTCAATTCCCCTTCACACTCTTCAATTCTCCTTCACACTCTTCAATTCCCCTACACACTCTCCAATTCTCCTTCACAATCTCCAATTCCCATTCACTCTATCCCCTTCTAGCTTCACTCTCTCCAATTCCTCTTTACTCTCTCCAATACCAGCTTCACTCTCTCTACTTCCCCTTCACTCTCTCAAATCCCCTTCACTCTCTCAATTCCCCTTCACTCTCTCAATTCTACTACACTCCTTACAATTCCAGCTTCACTCTCTCCAATACCAGCTTCAATCTCTCCAATACCAGCTTCACTCTCTCAATTCCCCTTCACTCTCTCAATTCCCCTTCACAGCTTCCACGTCCACATTCACTGTTGCCAATTCCCCTTCACTCTCTCCAATTCCCCTTCACTCTCTCCAATTCCCGCTTAACACACTTCTCAATTCCCATTCACTCATTCCAAATCACTTTCAATCTCACAATTCCCTTTTGCTATCTCCAATTCCCCATTTACAATCTGCAATTCCCCTTCACTCTCACCAATTCCCCGTCACTCTCTTCAATTCCAGCTTCGCTCTTTCCATTAACAGCTTCACTCTCTCCAATACCAGCTTTACTCTCTCAATTCCCCTTCACTCTCTCAATTCCCCTTCACTCTCTCAATTCCCCTGCACTCTCTCAATTCCCCTGCACTCTCTCAATTCCCCTGCACTCCTTCCAATTCCAGTTTCGCTCTATCCAATTCCTTTTCACTCTCTCCTATACCACATTCAATCTCTCCAATTCCCCTTCAATCTCTCAATTCCCCTTCACTCTCTCAATTCTCCTTTACCCCTTCCAATTCCAGCTTCGCTAACTCCAATTCCTCTTCACTCTCTCCTTTTTCCAGCTTTACTCTCTCCAATTCCGTTCACTCTCTCAATTAGACTTCACTGCTTCCAAATCCACATTCACTCTTTCCAATTTCCCTTCACTCTCTCTAATTCCCCTTCACTCTCTCCACAATTCTAGCTTTACTCTCTCCAATTCCCCTTCACTCTCTCCAATTCCAGCATAACTCTCTCCAATTGCCCATTACTCTCTCAATTCCAATTCACTCGCTCCAAATCCCTTTCAATCTCTCAATTCCCTTTGGCGATATCCAATTCCACATTCACAAACTCCAATTCCCCTCCACTTTCTCCAATTCACCTTCACTCTCTCCAGTTCACCATCACTCTCTCAATTCCAGTTCACACTCTTGAATTCCCCTGCACACTCTTCAATTCCCCTCCACACTCCTCAATTCCCCTTCACACTCCTCAATTCCCATTCACTCTCTTCAATTCCCCTTCACACTCTCCAATTCTCCTTCACGATCTCCGATTCCCCTTCACTCTATCACTTTCTCGCTTCACTCTCTCCAATTCCTCTTCACCCTCTCAATTCCCCTTCACTCTCTCAATTCCCCTTCACTCTCTCAATTCCCCTTCACTATCTCAATTCCCCTTCACTCTCTCAATTCCCCTTCACTCTCTCAATTCCCCTTCACTCCTTCCAAATCCAGCTTCACTCTCTCCAATACCAGCTTCACTCTCTCCAATTCCCCCTTCCAACACTCAAATTCCCCCTTCACACAACTCTCCAATTCCCCCTTCGCTCTATCCTCTTTGAACTTCGCTCTCTCCAATTTCCCTCCACTCTCTCCAATTCACCTTCACCCTCTCAATTCCATTTACCTCCCTCTAATTCCCCTCCACTCCCTCCAATTCCCCTTAACACTACCCAATTGCCCTTCACTCTCTTAATTCCTCTTTACTCTTTCCAATACCAGCTTCACTCTCTCCAATTCCCCTTCACTCTCTCCAATTCCCCTTCACTCTCTCCAATTCCCCTTCACTCTCTCCTTTTTCCAGCTTTACTCTCTCCAATTCCGTTCACTCTCTCAATTAGACTTGGAGAGAGCGAAGCTCGAAGGGGATAGAGCGAAGGGGGAATTGGAGAGTGTGAAGGGGGAATTCAGTGTTGGAAGGGGGAATTGGAGAGAGTGAAGCTGGTATTGGAGAGAGTGAAGCTGGTATTGGAGAGAGTGAGAGTGCTTCCAAATCCACATTCACTCTCTCCAATTTCCCTTCACTCTCTCCAATTCCCCTTCACTCTCTCCAATTCCAGCTTAACTCTCTCCAATTCCCCATTACTCTCTCAATTCCCATTCACTCGCTCCAAATCCCTTTCAATCTCTCATATCACTTTGGCGATATCCAATTCCACATTCACAAACTCCAATTCCCCTCCACTCTCTCCAATTCACCTTCACTCTCTCCAGTTCACCTTCACTCTCTCAATTCCAGTTCACACTCTTGAATTCCCCTGCACACTCTTGAATTCCCCTTCACACTCCTCAATTCCCCTTCACACTCCTCAATTCCCCTTCACTCTCTTCAATTCCCCTTCACTCTCTCCAATTCTCCTTCACGATCTCCGATTCCCCTTCACTCTATCACCTTCTCGCTTCACTCTCTCAATTCCCCTTCACTATCTCAATTCACCTTTACTTTCTCAATTCCCCTTCACTCTCTCAATTCCCCTTCACTCTCTCAATTCCCCTTCACTCCTTCCAAATCCAGCTTCACTCTCTCCAATACCAGCTTCACTCTCTCCAATTCCCCCTTCCAACACTGAAATTCCCCCTTCACACTCTCCAATTCCCCCTTCGCTCTATCCCCTTCGAGCTTCGCTCTCTCCAATTCCCCTCCACTCTCTCCAATTCACCTTCACACTCTCCAATTCACCTTCACCCTCTCAATTCCATTTACCTCCCTCTAATTCCCCTCCACTCCCTCCAATTCCCCTTAACACTACCCAATTGCCCTTCACTCTCTCAATTCCTCTTTACTCTCTCCAATACCAGCTTCACTCTCTCCAATTCCCCTTCACTCTCTCCAATTCCCCTTCACTCTCTCAATTCCACTTCATACTCTTCAATTCCCCCTTCATACTCTCCAATTCCCCAGTCACTCTATCCCTTTCGAGCTTCACTCTGTCCAAATCCTCTTCATTCTCTACAAAAACAGCTTCACGCTCTCAAATACCCTTCACTCCATTCAATTCCAGCTTAACTCTCTGCAATTCCCCATTACTCTAACAATTCCCATTCACTCCATCCAATTCCAGCTTCATTGCTTCCAAATCCACTTCACTCTCTCAATTCCCTTTCACTCTCTCCAATTCCCCTCCAATCTCTCCAGTATTCCTTCGCTCTCTCCAATTCACATTCATTCTCTCAATTCCAGTTCACACACTCCAATTCCCCTCCTTTCACTCCGATTCCCCTTCACACTCCCCAATTGCCCTTCACTCTCTCAATTCCAATTCACTCTCTTGAATTCCACTTCAGACTCTTCAATTCCACTTCACACTGTTCAATTCCCCTTCACACTCTTCAATTCCCTTTCACACTCTCAAATTCCACTACACTCTCACCAATTCCCCATCACTCTCTCAATTCCCCTTCATTCTCTCAATTCCCCCTCGCACTCTCCAGTTCCAATTTCACACTCTCCAATTCCAACTTAACTCTCTCCAAATCCCCTCCACTCTCTTCAATTCACCTTTGTTCCCTCTAATTCCACTTCACGCCTTCCAATTGCGCTTCACTCTCGCCAATTCCCCTTCACACTCGCCAATTCCTCTTCACTCTCTCAATTTCCATTCACGCTTTCCAATTCCCCTTCACTCTCTTAAATTCTCCGTCACTCTCTCCAATTCCCTTTCACTCTCACAATTCCCCTTCACCCACAACAATACCCCATTCACTTCTCCAATTCGTCTTCACTCTAACCCCTTCTAGCTTCACTCTCTCCAATTCCTCTTCACTCTCTGCAATTCCAGCTTCACTATCTCCAATTCCCCTTCTCTCTCTCTATTCCACTTCACTCCTCCCAAATCCAGCTTCATTCTCTCCATTCCCCTTCAATCTCACCAATTACCCCTTCACTCTCTCCAATTATTTTCACTGTCACTATTTCCCCATTCACACTCTCAATTCCCCTTCACTCTCTCCAATTCCGCTTCACTCTCTCCAATTCCAGATTCACTCTCTCCTATACCCTCCAGTCTCTCTGATTCCCTTTCAGCATCTTGCAATTCCACTTCACTCTCTCATTTCCCCATCACTCTCTCAATGCCCCTTCACTCCTTCCAATTCCAGCTTCATTCTCTCCAATTCCCCATCACTGTCACCATTTCCCCTTCACCATATACCATTCAAGATTAATTCTCTTCAATTCCCCTTCACTCTCTCAATTCCCATTCATTCTCTCCAATGCCCCTTCACACTCTCCAATGCGCCTTCACTCTCTCAATTTCCCTCCAATCTCTTCAATTCACCATCACTCCTTCCAATTCCAGCTTCACTCTCTCCAATTCCCCATCACTCCCTCCATTTACCTTCACTCTCTCCATTTCCCCTTCACTCTCTGCATTTCCACTTCACTCTCTGCACTTCCGCTTCACTCTCTCCATTTCCAGCTTCACTCTCTCAATTCCCCTTCACTCCTTCCAATTCCAGCTTAAATCTGTCTGATTCCCCATTACTCTCCCAGAACCCTTCACTCATTCCAATTCCAGCTTCGCTCCCTCCAAATCCCCTTCATTCTCTCAATTCCCCTCGCACTCTCCAATTCCACTTTCACACTCTCCAATTCCAACTTAACTCTCTCCAATTCCCCTCCAATCTCTTCAATTCTCCTTCTCTCAGTCACTTCCCCTTCACTCCCTCTGATTCGACTTCACTCCCTCCAATTCCAATTCACACTGGCCAATTCCCCATCGCTCTCTCAATTCCCAGTCACTCTCTCCAATTCCCCTTTACTCTCTTAAATTCTCCTTCACGCTCTCCAATTCCCCTTTACTCTCTCCAATTCCCCTTCACTCTCTCCAATTCCCCTTCACTCCCTCCAATTCCCCTTCACCCTCACCAATACGCCCTTCAAACTCTCCAATTCCTCTTTACACCATTCGATCTTCACTATCTCCAATCTCTCTTCATTCTCCCCAATTCCAGCTTTGCTCTTTCCAATTCCTCTTCTCTCTCTTAATTCCCCTTCACTCCTCCCAATTCCAGTTTCATTCTCTCCAATTTCCTATTACTCTCAACAATTCCCCTTCACCATATCCCATTCCAACTTCATTTTCTCCAATTCCTCTTCACTCCCACCAATTACTCCTTCACTCTCTCCAATTATTTTCACACTCACTATTTCCCCCTTCACGCTCTCAATTCCCCTTCACTCTCTCTTATTTGGATTCGGTCTCTTCAATTCCAGCTTCACTCTCTCCAATTCCCTCCAATCTCTACGATTCTCATTCATTCTCTAGCAATTCCACTTCACTCTTTCTTTTCCCCTTCATTCTCTCCAATTCCAGCTTCACTCTCTCCAATTCCCCTTCTCTCTCTCAAATCACCTTCACTACTTCCAATTCCAAATTCATTCTCTCCAATTCCCCATCACTCAAAGAATTCCCCTTCAGCATATCTCAATCCATCTCCAATCTTTCCAATTGCACCTTCAATCTTTGCAAATATTTTCACTCTCTCAATTTCCACCTTCACACTCTCAATTCCCCTTCACACACCCCAATTGCTCTTCAACCTCTCAATTCCCATTCACTCTCTTGAATTCTCCTTCACACTCTTCAATTCCCCTTCACACTCTTCAATTCCCCTTCACGCTGTCCAATTCCCCTTTGCTCTCTCCAATTCCCCTTCACTCCCTCTAATTCCACTTCACTCTTTCATTTCCCCTTCACTCTCTCCAATTCCCCTTCACTCTCTCAATTCCCCTTCACACTCTCCAATTCCCCCTTCAAACTCTCCATTTCCCCTGTCACACTATCCCCTTCGAGCTTCACTCTCTACATTTCCATCTTCACACTGTCAAATACCCTTCACTCCTTTCAATTCCAGCTAATCTCTCTCCAACTCCCCATTACTCTAACAATTAGCATTCACACCCGCCAATTCCAGCTTCATTCCCTCCAAATCCAATTCACTCTCTCAATTCCGCTTCACCATCTCCAATTTCCCATTCACACTCTGCAATTCCCCATCACTCTCTCCAATACACTCCACTCTCTCCAAATCACCTTCACTCTCTTCAATTCACCTCACAGTCTTCAATTCCCCTTCACCCAGTCAATTCCCCTTCACTCTCTCCAATTCCACTTCACTCTCTCCAATTCCCCTTCACTCTCTCCAATTCCCCTTCACTCTCTCCAATTCCGCTTCACTCTCTTCAATTCTGCTTCACTCTCTTCAATTCCCCTTCACTCTCTCCAATTCCCCTTCACTCTCTCCAATTCCCCTTCCCATTCTCCAATTCCCCCTTCATACTCTCCATTTGCCCCTTCACACTATCCCCTTCGAGCTTCACTCTGTCCAATTCCTCTTCACTCTCTCCAATTCCCCTTCACTCTCTCCAATTCCCCTTCACACTCTCCAATTCACCTTCACTCTCTGCAATTGCCCTTCACTCTCAGCAATTCTCCTTCACTCTCTCCAATTCCCCTTCACTTTCTGCAATTGCCCTGCACTCTCTCCAATTCCACTTCACTCTCTCCAATTCCCCTTCTCTCTCTCCAAATCCACTTCACTCTCTCCAATTCCCCTTCACTCTCTTCAATTCCGCTTCACTCACTACAATTCCCCCTTCATACTCACCATTTCCCCATCACACTATCCGCTTCGAGTTTCATTCTGTCCAATTCCTCTTCACTCTCTACTATTCCAGCTTCACTCTCTCAAATAAACTTCACTCCTTTCAATTCCAGCTTAACTCTTTCCAATTCCCCATTACTCTTACAATTCCCATTCACACCATCCAATTCCAGCTTCATTCCCTCCAATTCCAATTCACTCTCTCAATTCCACTTCGCCCTCTCTGATTCCCCATTCCTACTCTCCAATTCCCCTTCACTCTCTCCAATTCCACTCCAATCTCTCCAATTCACCTTCACCCTCTTCACTTCACCTTCACAGTCTTCAATTCACCTTCACTCAGTCAATTCCCCTTCACTCCCTCTAATTCCACTTCACTCCCTCCAATTCCCCTTCACACTGGCCAATTCCCCTTCGCTCTCTCAATTCCCCTTTACCGTCACCAATACCCCATTCACACTCTCCGATTGCTCTTCACTCTAGCCCTTCGAGCTTCACTCTCTCCAATTTCTCTTCACTCTCTCCATTTCCAGCTTCACTCTCTCCAATTCCACTTCTCTCTCTCTATTCTCCTTCACTCCTCGCAAATCCAGCTTCATTCTCTCCAATTCCCCTTCACTCTCTCAATTCCCTTTAACTCTCTCCAATGCCCCTTCACTCTCTTCTATTCCCCTTCACTCTCTCAATTCCCCTTCACACTCTCCAATTCCCCCTTCAAACTCTCCAGTTCCCCGTCACAGTAGACCCTTCGAGCTTCACTCTCTACATTTCCATCTTCACTCTGTCAAATACCCTTCACTCCTTTCAATTCCAGCTAATCTCTCTCCAACTCCCCATTACTCTAACAATTAGCATTCACACCCGCCAATTCCAGCTTCATTCCCTCCAAATCCAATTCACTCTCTCAATTCTGCTTCGCCATCTCCAATTTCCCATTCACACTCTCCAATTCCCCATCACTCTCTCCAATTCCACTCCACTCTCTTCAATTCACCTTCACAGTCTTCAATTCCCCTTCACTCAGTCAATTCCCCTTCACTCTCTCCAATTCCCCTTCACTCTCTCCAATTCCCCTTCACTCTCTCCAATTCCCCTTCACTCTCTCCAATTCCCCTTCACTCTCTCCAATTCCGCTTCACTCTCTTCAATTCCGCTTCAATCTCTCCAATTCCCCTTCACTCTCTCCAATTCCCCTTCACTCTCTCAATTCCCCTTCCCATTCTCCAATTCCCCCTTCATACTCTCCATTTGCCCCGTCACACTATCCCCTTCGAGCTTCACTCTGTCCAATTCCTCTTCACTCTCTCCAATTCCCCTTCACTCTCTCCAATTCCCCTTCACACTCTCCAATTCACCTTCACTCTCTGCAATTGCACTTCACTCTCTGCAATTCCCCTTCACTCTCCAATTCCCCTTCACTCTCTGCAATTGCCCTTCACTCTGTCCAATTCCACTTCACTCTCTCCAATTTCCCTTCACTCTCTCCAAATCCACTTCACTCTCTCCAAATCCCCTTCACTCTCTTCAATTCCGCTTCACTCACTACAATTCCCCCTTCATACTCGCCATTTCCCCGTCACACTATCCGCTTCGAACTTCATTCTGTCCAATTCCTCTTCACTCTCTACTATTCCAGCTTCACTCTCTCAAATCAACTTCACTCCTTTCAATTCCAGCTTAACTCTTTCCAATTCCCCATTACTCTTACAATTCCCATTCACACCATCCAATTCCAGCTTCATTCCCTCCAATTCCAATTCACTCCCTCAATTCCACATCGCCCTCTCCGATTCCCCATTCCTACTCTCCAATTCCCCTTCACTCTCTCCAATTCCACTCCAATCTCTCCAATTCACCTTCACTCTCTTCACTTCACCTTCACAGACTTCAATTCACCTTCACTCAGTCAATTCCCCTTCACTCCCTCTAATTCCACTTCACTCCCTCCAATTCCCCTTCACACTGGCCAATTCCCCTTCGCTCTCTCAATTCCCCTTTACCCTCACCAATACCCCATTCACACTCTCCAATTGCTCTTCACTCTGTCCCCTTCGAGCTTCATTCTCTCCAATTTCTCTTCACTCTCTCCATTTCCAGCTTCACTCTCTCCAATTCCACTTCTCTCTCTCTATTCCCCTTCACTCCTTGCAAATCCAGCTTCATTCTCTCCAATTCCCCTTGACTCTCTCAATTCCCATTAACTCTCTCCAATGCCCCTTCACTCTCTCCAATGCGCCTTCACTCTCTCAATTCCCCTCCAATCTCTTCAATTCACCATCACTCCTTCCAATTCCAGCTTCACTCTCTCCAATTCCCCATCACTCCCTCCATTTACCCTTCATTCTCTCCATTTCCTCTTCACTCTCTCCATTTCCGCTTCACTCTCTCCATTTCCAGCTTCACTCTCTCCATTTCCAGCTTCACTCTCTCAATTCCCTTTCACTCTTTCCAATTCCCGCTTAACTCTCTCCAATTCCTCATCACTCTCTCCATTTAGCCTTCATTCTCTCCATTTCCTCTTCACTCTCTCCATTTACCCTTCATGCTCTCCATTTCCTCTTCATGCTCTCCATTTCCGCTTCACTCTCTCCATTTCCGCTTCACTCTCTCCATTTCCAGCTTCACTCTCTCCATTTCCAGCTTCACTCTCTCAATTCCCTTTCACTCCTCCCAATTCCAGCTTCATCCTCTCCAATTTCCCATTACTCTCAACAATTCCCCTTCACCATATTGCATTCCAACTTCATTTTCTCCAATTCCTCTTCACTCCCACCAATTATTTTCACTCTCACTATTTCACCCTTCACACTCTCAATTCCCCTTCACTCTCTCTAATTCCGCTTCAGTCTCATCAATTCCAGTTTCACTCTCTCCTATTCCCTCCAATCTCTCCGATTTTCATTCACTCTCTAGGAATTCCACTTCTCTCTCTCAATTCCCTTTCACTCTCTCCAATTCCAGCTTCACTCTCTCCAATTCCCCATCACTCTTAACAATTCCACTTCAGCATATCCCATTCGAGCTCCATTCTCTCCAATTCCACCTTCAATCTCTTCAATTATTTTCACTCTCTCTATTTCCCCTTTCACACTCTCAATTCCCCTTCACACTCCCCAAATGCCCTTCAATCTCTCAATTCCCATTCACTCTCTTGAATTCCCCTTCACACTCTTCAATTGCCCTTCACAATCTTCAATTCCCCTTCACACTCTTCAATTCCCCTTCACACTCTTCAATTCCCCTTCACACTCTTCAAGTCCCCTTCACACTCTTCAAGTCCCCTTCACACTCTTCAAGTCCCCTTCACACTCTCCAAGTCCCCTTCACTCTCTCCAATTCCCCTTCACTCTCTCCAATTACTCTTCACTCTCTCCAATTCCCCATCACTCTCTCCAATTTCTCTTCACTCGCTCAAATTCCATCTCTGCTCCTTCCAATTCCTCTTCTCTCTCACAATTCCCCTTCACTCCTCCCAATTCCAGCATCATTCTTTCCAAATTCCCATTACTCTCAACAGTTCCCCTTCACCATATCCCAATCCAACTTCATTTTCTCCAATTCCTCTTCACTCCCACCAATTACTCCTTCACTCTCTCCAATTATTTTCACTCTCATTATTTTCCCCTTCACAGTCTCAATTCCCCTTCACTCTGTCTTATTCCGCTTCAGTCTCTTCAATTCCAGCTTCACTGTCTCCAATTCCCTCCAATCTCTCCGATTCTCATTCACACTCTAGCAATTCCACTTCACTCTTTCATTTCCCCTTCACTCTCTCCAATTCCAGCTTCACTCTCTCCAATTCCGCTTCTGTCTCTCAAATCCCCTTCACTCCTTCCAATTCCAGCTTCATTCTCGCCAGTTCCCCATCATTCTTAACAATTCCCGTTCAGGATATCCCATTCCAGCTCCATTGTCTCCAATTCCAACTTCAATCTCTCCAATTATTCTCGCTCTCTCTAATTCCCCCTTCACACTCTTGTATTCCTGTTCACACTCTTGAATTCCCCTTCACACTTTTCAATTCCCCTTCACACTCTTCAATTCCCTTTCAAGTTCTTCAATTCCCCTTCACACTCTCCAATTCCCCTTCACTCTCTCCATTTCACCTTCACTCTCTCCAATTCCCCTTCAGATTCTCGAATTCCCCTTCACGTTCTACAATTCCGCTTCACACTCTGCAATTCCACTTCACTCTCTCCATTTCGCCTTTTCTCTCCAATTCTGCTTCACTCTCTCCAAATCCCCTTCACTCTCTCCATTTCCCCTTCACTCTCTCAATTCCCCTTGACACACTCCAATTCCCCCTTCATACTCTCCATTTCCCCTATCACACTATCCGCTTCGAGCTTCACTCTCTCCATTTCCAGCTTCACTCTCTCCATTTCCAGCTTCACTCTCTCAATTCCCATTAACTCTCTCCAATGCACCTTCATTCTCTCCAATGCGCCTTCACTCTCTCAATTCCCCTCCAATCTCTTCATTTCACCATCACTCCTTTCAATTCCAGCTTCACTCACTCCAATTCCCCATCACTCTCTCCATTTACCCTTCATTCTCTCCATTTCCTCTTCACTCTCTCCATTTCCGCTTCACTCTCTCCATTTCCGCTTCACTCTCTCAATTCCCCTTCACTCTTTCTAATTCCCACTTAACTCTCTCCAATTCCCCATCACTCTCTCCATTTCCCTTCATTCTCTCCATTTCCTCTTCACTCTCTCCCTTTCCGCTTCACTCTCTCCATTTCCGCTTCACTCTTTCCAATTCCCGCTTAACTCTCTTCAATTCCCCATCACTCTCTCCATTTCCCTTCATTCTCTCCATTTCCTCTTCACTCTCTCCATTTCCGCTTCACTCTCTCCATTTCCGCTGCACTCTCTCCATTTCCAGCTTCACTCTCTCCATTTCCAGCTTCACTCTCTCCATTTACCCTTCATTCTCTCCATTTCCTCTTCACTCTCTCCATTTCCGCTTCACTATCTCCATTTCCACTTCACTCTCTCCATTTCCGCTTCACTCTCTCCATTTCCAGCTTCACTCTCTCCATTTCCAGCTTCACTCTCTCCATTTCCAGCTTCACTCTCTCAATTCCCCTTCACTCCTTCCAATTCCTGCTTAATTCTCTCCAATTCCCCATCACTATCTCCATTTACCCTTCATGCTCTCCATTTCTGCTTCACTCTCTCCATTTCCGCTTCACTCTCTCCATTTCCAGCTTCACTCTCTCCATTTCCAGCTTCACTCTCTCAATTCCCTTTCACTCCTCCCAATTCCAGCTTCATCCTCTCCAATTTCCCATTACTCTCAACAATTCCCCTTCACCATATTGCATTCCAACTTCATTTTCTCCAATTCCTCTTCACTCCCACCAATTGTTTTCACTCTCACTATTTCACCCTTCACACTCTCAATTCCCCTTCACTCTCTCTAATTCCGCTTCAGTCTCATCAATTCCAGTTTCACTCTCTCCTATTCCCTCCAATCTCTCCGATTTTCATTCACTCTCTAGGAATTCCACTTCTCTCTCTCAATTCCCTTTCACTCTCTCCAATTCCAGCTTCACTCTCTCCAATTCCCCATCACTCTTAACAATTCCACTTCAGCATATCCCATTCGAGCTCCATTCTCTCCAATTCCACCTTCAATCTCTTCAATTATTTTCACTCTCTCTATTTCCCCTTTCACACTCTCAATTCCCCTTCACACTCCCCAAATGCCCTTCAATCTCTCAATTCCCATTCACTCTCTTGAATTCCCCTTCACACTCTTCAATTGCCCTTCACAATCTTCAATTCCCCTTCGCACTCTTCAATTCCCCTTCACACTCTTCAATTTCCCTTCACACTCTTCAAGTCCCCTTCACACTCTTCAAGTCCCCTTCACACTCTCCAATTCCCCTTCACTCTCTCCAATTCCCCTTCACTCTCTCCAATTACTCTTCACTCTCTCCAATTCCCCATCACTCTCTCCAATTTCTCTTCACTCGCTCAAATTCCATCTCTGCTCCTTCCAATTCCTCTTCTCTCTCACAATTCCCCTTCACTCCTCCCAATTCCAGCATCATTCTTTCCAAATTCCCATTACTCTCAACAGTTCCCCTTCACCATATCCCAATCCAACTTCATTTTCTCCAATTCCTCTTCACTCCCACCAATTACTCCTTCACTCTCTCCAATTATTTTCACTCTCATTATTTTCCCCTTCACAGTCTCAATTCCCCTTCACTCTGTCTTATTCCGCTTCAGTCTCTTCAATACCAGCTTCACTGTCTCCAATTCCCTCCAATCTCTCCGATTCTCATTCACACTCTAGCAATTCCACTTCACTCTTTCATTTCCCCTTCACTCTCTCCAATTCCAGCTTCACTCTCTCCAATTCCACTTCTGTCTCTCAAATCCCTTTCACTCCTTCCAATTCCAGCTTCATTCTCGCCAATTCCCCATCATTCTTAACAATTCCCGTTCAGGATATCCCATTCCAGCTCCATTGTCTCCAGTTCCAACTTCAATCTCTCCAATTATTCTCGCTCTCTCTAATTCCCCCTTCACACTCTTGTATTCCTGTTCACACTCTTGAATTCCCCTTCACACTTTTCAATTCCCCTTCACACTCTTCAATTCCCTTTCAAGTTCTTCAATTCCCCTTCACACTCTCCAATTCCCCTTCACTCTCTCCATTTCACCTTCACTCTCTCCAATTCCCCTTCACTCTCGCCAATTCCCCTTCAGATTCTCGAATTCCCCTTCACGTTCTACAATTCCGCTTCACACTCTGCAATTCCACTTCACTCTCTCCATTTCGCCTTTTCTCTCCAATTCTGCTTCACTCTCTCCAAATCCCCTTCACTCTCTCCATTTCCCCTTCACTCTCTCAATTCCCCTTGACACACTCCAATTCCCCCTTCATACTCTCCATTTCCCCTATCACACTATCCGCTTCGAGCTTCACTCTCTCCATTTCCAGCTTCACTCTCTCAATTCCCATTAACTCTCTCCAATGCCCCTTCATTCTCTCCAATGCGCCTTCACTCTCTCAATTCCCCTCCAATCTCTTCATTTCACCATCACTCCTTCCAATTCCAGCTTCACTCTCTCCAATTCCCCATCACTCTCTCCATTTACCCTTCATTCTCTCCATTTCCTCTTCACTCTCTCCATTTCCGCTTCACTCTCTCCATTTCCGCTTCACTCTCTCCATTTCCAGCTTCACTCTCTCCATTTCCAGCTTCACTCTCTCAATTCCCCTTCACTCTTTCCAAATCCCGCTTAACTCTCTCCAATTCCCCATCACTCTCTCCATTTCCCTTCATTCTCTCCATTTCCTCTTCACTCTCTCCCTTTCCGCTTCACTCTCTCCCTTTCCGCTTCACTCTCTCCATTTCCAGCTTCACTCTCTCCATTTCCAGCTTCACTCTCTCAATTCCCCTTCACTCTTTCCAATTCCCGCTTAACTCTCTCCAATTCCCCATCACTCTCTCCATTTCCCTTCATTCTCTCCAGTTCCTCTTCACTCTCTCCCTTTCCGCTTCACTCTCTCCATTTCCGCTTCACTCTCTCCATTTCCAGCTTCACTCTCTCCATTTCCAGCTTCACTCTCTCCATTTACCCTTCATTCTCTCCATTTGCTCTTCACTCTCCATTTCCGCTTCACTCTCTCCATTTCCGCTTCAGTCTCTCCATTTCCAGCTTCACTCTCTCCATTTCCAGCTTCACTCCCTCCATTTCCAGCTTCACTCTCTCAATTCCCCTTCACTCCTTCCAATTCCCGTTTAATTCTCTCCAATTCCCCATCACTCTCTCCATTTACCCTTCACTCTCTCCATTTCCAGCTTCACTCTCTCCATTTCCAGCTTCACTCTCTCAATTCCCTTTCACTCCTCCCAATTCCAGCTTCATCCTCTCCAATTTCCCATTACTCTCAACAATTCCCCTTCACCATATTGCATTCCAACTTCATTTTCTCCAATTCCTCTTCACACCCACCAATTATTTTCACTCTCACTATTTCACCCTTCACACTCTCAATTCCCCTTCACTCTCTCTAATTCCGCTTCAGTCTCTTCAATTCCAGTTTCACTCTCTCCTATTCCCTCCAATCTCTCCGATTCTCATTCACTCTCTAGGAATTCCATTTCTCTCTCTCAATTCCCCTTCACACTCTCCAATTCCAGCTTCACTCTCTCCATTTCCCCATCACTCTTAACAATTCCCCCCCAGCATATCCCATTCCAGCTTCATTCTCTCTAATTCCACCTTCAATCTCTCCAATTATTTTCACTCTCTCTATTTCCCCCTTCACACTCTCAATTCCCCTTCACACTCCCCAAATGCCCTTCAATCTCTCAATTCCCCTTCACAATCTTCAATTCCCCTTCACACTCTTCAATTCCCCTTCACACTCTCCAATTCCGCTTCACTCTCTGCAATTCCCCTTCACTCTCTCCAATTTCTCTTCACTCTCTCAAATTCCATCTCTGCTCCTTCCAATTCCTCTTCTCTCTCACAATTCCCCTTCACTCCTCCCAATTCCAGCATCATTCTTTCCAAATTCCCATTACTCTCAACAGTTCTCCTTCACCATATCCCAATCCAACTTCATTTTCTCCAATTCCTCTTCACTCCCACCAATTACTCCTTCACTCTCTCCAATTATTTTCACTCCTACTATTTTCCCATTCACAGTCTCAATTCCCCTTCACACTCTTCAATTGCCTTTCAAATTCTTCAATTCCCCTTCACACTCTCCAATTCCCCTTCACTCTCTCCATTTCACCTTCACTCTCTCGAATTCCACTTCACTCTCTCCAAATTCCCTTCACTCCTTGCAATTCCGGCTTAACACTCTCCAATTCCCCATTACACTCTCAGTTCCCATTCAATTCTTCCAATTCCAGCTTCAAACCCTCCAAATCCCCATCATTCTTTCAATTCCCCCTCGCACTCTCCAGTTCCACTTTCATACTATCTAATTCCAACTTAACTCTCTCCAATTCCCCTCCACTCTCATCAATTCACCTTCGTTGCCTCTAATTCAACTTCACTCCCTCCAATTCCCCTTCACACTCGCCAATTCCCCATTACAAACGCCAATTCCCCTTCACTCTCTCAGCACCCATTCACGCTCTCAATTCCCCTTCATTCCTTTAAATTCTCCTTCACTCTCTCAATGCCTCTTAAATCTTTCCAATTCCAGATTCGCTCTCTCAAATTCCTCTTCACTCTCTCCAATGCCAGCTTCACTCTCCAATTCCTCTTCAATCTCTCAATTCCTCTTCACTCTCTCAATTCCCCTTCACTCTCTCAATTACCCTTCACTGCTTCCATATCTACATTCACTCTCTCCAATTTCCGTGCACTCTCTCCAATTCTCCTTCTTTCTCTCCAATTCCCCTTCACTCTCTCCAATTCAAGCTTCACTCTCTCCAATTCAAGCTTCACTCTCTCCAATTCCCCTTCACTCTCTCCAATTCCAGCTTAACTCTCTCCAATTCCCCATTACTCTCTCAATTCCCATTCACTCGCTCCAAATTACTTTCAATCTCTCAATTGCATTTCGCTATCTCCAATTCCCATTCACAATCTCCAATTCCCCTTCACTCTCACCAATTCCCCTTCACTCTCTCCAATTCCAGCTTCTCACTCTCCAATACCAGCTTCACTTTCTCCAATTCCCCTCCTCCCTCTTCAATTCACATTCACTCTCTCAATTCCCCTTCACTCCCTCCAATTCGCTTTCACACTCCCCAATTTCTCTTCACTCTCTCAATTTCCCTTCACACTCTCCAATTCCCCCTTCACACACTCCAATTCCCCCTTCCCACACTCCAATTCCCACTTCACACCCCCCAATTCCCCCTTCCCACTCCCCAATTCCCCCTTCCCACCCTCCAATTCCCCCTTCTCAGTCTCCAATTCCCCCTTCACACTCTCCAATTCCCCCTTCACACTCTCCAATTCCCCCTTCACACTCTCCAATTCCTCCTTCACTCTATCCACTTCGATCTTCCCTCTCTCTAATTCCACTTCATTCTCTCAATTTCCCTTCACTCCTTGCAATTCCAGATTAACTCTCTCCAATTCCCCATTACACTCGCAGTTCCCATTCACTCCTTCCAATTCCAGATTCACCCCCTCCAAAACCCCTTCATTCTTTCAATTCCCCCTAGCACTCTCCAATTCCACTTTCACACTCTCCAATTCCATCTTAACTCTCCCTATTTCCCCTCCACATTCTTCAATACACCTTCATTCCCTCTAATTCCACTTCACTCCCGCCAATTCCCCTTCACACTCGCCAATTCCCCTTTACACACGTCAATTCCCCTTCACTCTCTCAATTCAGATTCACACTCTCAATTCCCCTTCGCTCTCTTAAATACTCCATTACCATTCACTGCTTCGAAATCCACCTTCACCCTCTCCAATTTCACTTCACTCTCTCCAAATCCCTTTCACTCTCTCCAATTCCCCTTCACTCTCGCCCCAATTCTGGCTTCAATCTCTCCAATTCCCCTTCACTCTCTCCATTTCCAGCTTAACTCTCTCCACTTCCCCATTACTCTCTCAATTCCCATTCAATCACTCCAAATCCCTTTCAGTCTCTCAATTCATTTTTTGCTATCTCCAATTCCCCATTCACAATCTCCAATTCCCCTTAACTCTCACCAATTCCCCTTCACTCTCTCTAATTCCAGCTTCACTCTCTCCAATACCAACTTCACTCTCTACAATTCCCCTTCTCTCTCTCAATTCCCCTTCACTCTCTCAATTCCGCTTCACTCTCTGCAATTCCCCTTCACTCTTTCCAATTCCCCTTCAATCTCTCCAATTCACCTTCACTCTCTCCCCAATTCTAGCTTCACTCTGTCCAATTTCCCTTCACTCTCTCCAATTCCAGCTTAACTCTCTCCAATTCCCCATTACTCTCTCAATTCCCATTCACTCGCTCCAAATCAGTTTCAATCTCTAAATTCCCTGTTGCTATCTCCAATTCCCCTTCACTCTCAGCAATTTCCCTTCACTCTATTCAATTCCAGCTTCTCTCTCCCCAATTTCAGCTTCACACTCTCGAATACCAGCTTCACTCTCTCCAATTCCCCTTCACTTTCTTAATTCCCCTTCACTCCCTCAGTTCCCCTTCACTCCTTCCAATTCCAGCTTCACTCTCTCCAATACCAGCTACACCCTCCCAATTCCCCTTCACTCTCTCTAATTCCCCTTCACTATATCAATTCCACTTCACTCATTCCAATTCCAGCTTCGCTCTCTCCAATTCCTCTTCACTCTCTCCTTTTTCCAGCTTTACTCTCTCCAATTCCCTTCACTCTCTCCAATTCCCCTTCACTCTCTCCAATTCCACTTCACTCTCTCCAATTCCCCTTCACTCTCTCCCCAATTCTAGCTTCACTCTCTCCAATCCTTCCTTCACTCTCTCCCATTCCAGCTTAACTCTTTCCAATTCCCCATTACTATCCCAATTCCCATTCACTCGTTCCAAATCCCTTTCAATCTCTCAATTCGCTTTTGCTATCTCCAATTCCCTATTCACAATCTCCAATTCCTCTTCCCTCTCAACAAATCCCCTTCGGTCTCTCCAATTCCAGCTTCACTCTCTCCAATACCAGCTTTGCTCTCTCAATTCCCCTTCATTCTCTCAATTCCCCTTCACTCTCTCAATTCCTCTTCACTCCTTCCAATTCCAGATTCGCTCTCTCCAATTCCTCTTCACTCTCTCCAATTCCCCTTCCCTCTCACCACATCCCCTTCACTCTCTCCAATTCCAGCTTCACTCTCTCCAATACCAGCTTCACTCTCTTCAAATCCCCTCCTCCCTCTTCAATTCACCTTCACTCTCTCAATTCCCATTCACTTTCTCAATTCCCCTTCACACCCTCCAATTTCCCTTCACACCCTCCAATTTCCCTTCACACCCTCCAATTCCTCCTTCCAACTCTCCAATTCCCCCTACAAACCCTCCAATTTCCCTTACCACTCTCCAATTCCATCTTCACACTCTCCAATTCACCCTTCACACTCTCCAATTCCACCTTCACTCTATCCACTTCGATCTTCCCTCTCTCGAATTCCACTTCAATCTCTCAACTTCCCTTCACTCCTTGCAATTCCAGCTTAACACTCTCCAATTCCCCATTACACTCTCAGTTCCCATTCAATTCTTCCTTTTCCAGCTTCAAACCCTCCAAATCCCCATCATTCTTTCAATTCCCCCTCGCACTCTCCAATTCCACTTTCATACTATCCAATTCCAACTTAACTCTCTCCAATTCCCCTCCACTCTCATCAATTCACCTTCGTTGCCTCTAATTCAACTTCACTCCCTCCAATTCCCCTTCACACTCGCCAATTCCCCATTACAAACGCCAATTCCCCTTCACTCTCTCAGCACCCATTCATGCTCTCAATTCCCCTTCATTCCTTTAAATTCTCCTTCACTCTCTCAATGCCTCTTAAATCCTTCCAATTCCAGATTCGCTCTCTCAAATTCCTCTTCACTCTCTCCAATGCCAGCTTCACTCTCCAATTCCTCTTCAATCTCACAATTCCTCTTCACACTCTCAATTCCCCTTCACTCTCTCAATTCCCCTTCACTCTCTCAATTACCCTTCACTCTCTCAATTACCCTTCACTGCTTCCAAATCTACATTCACTCTCTCCAATTTCCGTGCACTCTCTCCAATTCTCCTTCTTTCTCTCCAATTCCCCTTCACTCTCTCCAATTCCCCTTCACTCTCTCCAATTCCCCTTCACTCTCTCCAATTCCAGCTTAACTCTCTCCAATTCCAGCTTAACTCTCTCCAATTCCCCATTACTCTCTCAATTCCCATTCACTCGCTCCAAATTACTTTCAATCTCTCAATTGCATTTTGCTATCTCCAATTCCCCATTCACAATCTCCAATTCCCCTTCACTCTCACCAATTCCCCTTCACTCTCTCCAATTCCAGCTTCTCACTCTCCAATACCAGCTTCACTTTCTCCAATTCCCCTCCTCCCTCTTCAATTCACATTCACTCTCTCAATTCCCCTTCACTCCCTCCAATTCGCTTTCACACTCCCCAATTTCTCTTCACTCTCTCATTTTCCCTTCACACTCTCCAATTTCCCCTTCACACACTCCAATTCCCCCTTCCCACACGCCAATTCCCCCTTCACACGCCCCAATTCCCCCTTCCCACTCTCCAATTCCCCCTTCACACCCCCCAATTCCCCCTTCCCACTCTCCAATTCCCCCTTCTCAGTCTCCAATTCCCCCTTCACACTTTCCAATTCCCCCTTCACACTCTTCAATTCCTCCTTCACTCTATCCACTTCGATCTTCCCTCTCTCTAATTCCACTTCATTCTCTCAATTTCCCTTCACTCCTTGCAATTCCAGATTAACTCTCTCCAATTCCCCAGTACACTCGCAGTTCCCATTCACTCCTTCCAATTCCAGATTCACCCCCTCCAAAACCCCTTCATTCTTTCAATTCCCCCTAGCACTCTCCAATTCCACTTTCACACTCTCCAATTCCATCTTAACTCTCCCTATTTCCCCTCCACATTCTTCAATACACCTTCATTCCCTCTAATTCCACTTCACTCCCGCCAATTCCCCTTCACACTCGCCAATTCCCCTTTACACACGTCAATTCCCCTTCACTCTCTCAATTCACATTCACACTCTCAATTCCCCTTCGCTCTCTTAAATACTCCATTACCATTCACTGCTTCGAAATCCACCTTCACCCTCTCCAATTTCACTTCACTCTCTCCAAATCCCTTTCACTCTCTCCAATTCCCCTTCACTCTCGCCCCAATTCTGGCTTCAATCTCTCCAATTCCCCTTCACTCTCTCCATTTCCAGCTTAACTCTCTCCACTTCCCCATTACTCTCTCAATTCCCATTCAATCACTCCAAATCCCTTTCAGTCTCTCAATTCATTTTTTGCTATCTCCAATTCCCCATTCACAATCTCCAATTCCCCTTAACTCTCACCAATTCCCCTTCACTCTCTCTAATTCCAGCTTCACTCTCTCCAATACCAACTTCACTCTCTACAATTCCCCTTCTCTCTCTCAATTCCCCTTCACTCTCTCAATTCCGCTTCACTCTCTGCAATTCCCCTTCACTCTTTCCAATTCCCCTTCAATCTCTCCAATTCACCTTCACTCTCTCCCCAATTCTAGCTTCACTCTGTCCAATTTCCCTTCACTCTCTCCAATTCCAGCTTAACTCTCTCCAATTCCCCATTACTCTCTCAATTCCCATTCACTCGCTCCAAATCAGTTTCAATCTCTAAATTCCCTGTTGCTATCTCCAATTCCCCTTCACTCTCAGCAATTTCCCTTCACTCTATTCAATTCCAGCTTCTCTCTCCCCAATTTCAGCTTCACACTCTCGAATACCAGCTTCACTCTCTCCAATTCCCCTTCACTTTCTTAATTCCCCTTCACTCCCTCAGTTCCCCTTCACTCCTTCCAATTCCAGCTTCACTCTCTCCAATACCAGCTACACCCTCCCAATTCCCCTTCACTCTCTCTAATTCCCCTTCACTATATCAATTCCACTTCACTCATTCCAATTCCAGCTTCGCTCTCTCCAATTCCTCTTCACTCTCTCCTTTTTCCAGCTTTACTCTCTCCAATTCCCTTCACTCTCTCCAATTCCCCTTCACTCTCTCCAATTCCACTTCACTCTCTCCAATTCCCCTTCACTCTCTCCCCAATTCTAGCTTCACTCTCTCCAATCCTTCCTTCACTCTCTCCCATTCCAGCTTAACTCTTTCCAATTCCCCATTACTATCCCAATTCCCATTCACTCGTTCCAAATCCCTTTCAATCTCTCAATTCGCTTTTGCTATCTCCAATTCCCTATTCACAATCTCCAATTCCTCTTCCCTCTCAACAAATCCCCTTCGGTCTCTCCAATTCCAGCTTCACTCTCTCCAATACCAGCTTTGCTCTCTCAATTCCCCTTCATTCTCTCAATTCCCCTTCACTCTCTCAATTCCTCTTCACTCCTTCCAATTCCAGATTCGCTCTCTCCAATTCCTCTTCACTCTCTCCAATTCCCCTTCCCTCTCACCACATCCCCTTCACTCTCTCCAATTCCAGCTTCACTCTCTCCAATACCAGCTTCACTCTCTTCAAATCCCCTCCTCCCTCTTCAATTCACCTTCACTCTCTCAATTCCCATTCACTTTCTCAATTCCCCTTCACACCCTCCAATTTCCCTTCACACCCTCCAATTTCCCTTCACACCCTCCAATTCCTCCTTCCAACTCTCCAATTCCCCCTACAAACCCTCCAATTTCCCTTACCACTCTCCAATTCCATCTTCACACTCTCCAATTCACCCTTCACACTCTCCAATTCCACCTTCACTCTATCCACTTCGATCTTCCCTCTCTCGAATTCCACTTCAATCTCTCAACTTCCCTTCACTCCTTGCAATTCCTGCTTAACACTCTCCAATTCCCCATTACACTCTCAGTTCCCATTCAATTCTTCCTTTTCCAGCTTCAAACCCTCCAAATCCCCATCATTCTTTCAATTCCCCCTCGCACTCTCCAATTCCACTTTCATACTATCCAATTCCAACTTAACTCTCTCCAATTCCCCTCCACTCTCATCAATTCACCTTCGTTGCCTCTAATTCAACTTCACTCCCTCCAATTCCCCTTCACACTCGCCAATTCCCCATTACAAACGCCAATTCCCCTTCACTCTCTCAGCACCCATTCATGCTCTCAATTCCCCTTCATTCCTTTAAATTCTCCTTCACTCTCTCAATGCCTCTTAAATCCTTCCAATTCCAGATTCGCTCTCTCAAATTCCTCTTCACTCTCTCCAATGCCAGCTTCACTCTCCAATTCCTCTTCAATCTCACAATTCCTCTTCACACTCTCAATTCCCCTTCACTCTCTCAATTCCCCTTCACTCTCTCAATTACCCTTCACTCTCTCAATTACCCTTCACTGCTTCCAAATCTACATTCACTCTCTCCAATTTCCGTGCACTCTCTCCAATTCTCCTTCTTTCTCTCCAATTCCCCTTCACTCTCTCCAATTCCCCTTCACTCTCTCCAATTCCCCTTCACTCTCTCCAATTCCAGCTTAACTCTCTCCAATTCCAGCTTAACTCTCTCCAATTCCCCATTACTCTCTCAATTCCCATTCACTCGCTCCAAATTACTTTCAATCTCTCAATTGCATTTTGCTATCTCCAATTCCCCATTCACAATCTCCAATTCCCCTTCACTCTCACCAATTCCCCTTCACTCTCTCCAATTCCAGCTTCTCACTCTCCAATACCAGCTTCACTTTCTCCAATTCCCCTCCTCCCTCTTCAATTCACATTCACTCTCTCAATTCCCCTTCACTCCCTCCAATTCGCTTTCACACTCCCCAATTTCTCTTCACTCTCTCATTTTCCCTTCACACTCTCCAATTTCCCCTTCACACACTCCAATTCCCCCTTCCCACACGCCAATTCCCCCTTCACACGCCCCAATTCCCCCTTCCCACTCTCCAATTCCCCCTTCACACCCCCCAATTCCCCCTTCCCACTCTCCAATTCCCCCTTCTCAGTCTCCAATTCCCCCTTCACACTTTCCAATTCCCCCTTCACACTCTTCAATTCCTCCTTCACTCTATCCACTTCGATCTTCCCTCTCTCTAATTCCACTTCATTCTCTCAATTTCCCTTCACTCCTTGCAATTCCAGATTAACTCTCTCCAATTCCCCAGTACACTCGCAGTTCCCATTCACTCCTTCCAATTCCAGATTCACCCCCTCCAAAACCCCTTCATTCTTTCAATTCCCCCTAGCACTCTCCAATTCCACTTTCACACTCTCCAATTCCATCTTAACTCTCCCTATTTCCCCTCCACATTCTTCAATACACCTTCATTCCCTCTAATTCCACTTCACTCCCGCCAATTCCCCTTCACACTCGCCAATTCCCCTTTACACACGTCAATTCCCCTTCACTCTCTCAATTCACATTCACACTCTCAATTCCCCTTCGCTCTCTTAAATACTCCATTACCATTCACTGCTTCGAAATCCACCTTCACCCTCTCCAATTTCACTTCACTCTCTCCAAATCCCTTTCACTCTCTCCAATTCCCCTTCACTCTCGCCCCAATTCTGGCTTCAATCTCTCCAATTCCCCTTCACTCTCTCCATTTCCAGCTTAACTCTCTCCACTTCCCCATTACTCTCTCAATTCCCATTCAATCACTCCAAATCCCTTTCAGTCTCTCAATTCATTTTTTGCTATCTCCAATTCCCCATTCACAATCTCCAATTCCCCTTAACTCTCACCAATTCCCCTTCACTCTCTCTAATTCCAGCTTCACTCTCTCCAATACCAACTTCACTCTCTACAATTCCCCTTCTCTCTCTCAATTCCCCTTCACTCTCTCAATTCCGCTTCACTCTCTGCAATTCCCCTTCACTCTTTCCAATTCCCCTTCAATCTCTCCAATTCACCTTCACTCTCTCCCCAATTCTAGCTTCACTCTGTCCAATTTCCCTTCACTCTCTCCAATTCCAGCTTAACTCTCTCCAATTCCCCATTACTCTCTCAATTCCCATTCACTCGCTCCAAATCAGTTTCAATCTCTAAATTCCCTGTTGCTATCTCCAATTCCCCTTCACTCTCAGCAATTTCCCTTCACTCTATTCAATTCCAGCTTCTCTCTCCCCAATTTCAGCTTCACACTCTCGAATACCAGCTTCACTCTCTCCAATTCCCCTTCACTTTCTTAATTCCCCTTCACTCCCTCAGTTCCCCTTCACTCCTTCCAATTCCAGCTTCACTCTCTCCAATACCAGCTACACCCTCCCAATTCCCCTTCACTCTCTCTAATTCCCCTTCACTATATCAATTCCACTTCACTCATTCCAATTCCAGCTTCGCTCTCTCCAATTCCTCTTCACTCTCTCCTTTTTCCAGCTTTACTCTCTCCAATTCCCTTCACTCTCTCCAATTCCCCTTCACTCTCTCCAATTCCACTTCACTCTCTCCAATTCCCCTTCACTCTCTCCCCAATTCTAGCTTCACTCTCTCCAATCCTTCCTTCACTCTCTCCCATTCCAGCTTAACTCTTTCCAATTCCCCATTACTATCCCAATTCCCATTCACTCGTTCCAAATCCCTTTCAATCTCTCAATTCGCTTTTGCTATCTCCAATTCCCTATTCACAATCTCCAATTCCTCTTCCCTCTCAACAAATCCCCTTCGGTCTCTCCAATTCCAGCTTCACTCTCTCCAATACCAGCTTTGCTCTCTCAATTCCCCTTCATTCTCTCAATTCCCCTTCACTCTCTCAATTCCTCTTCACTCCTTCCAATTCCAGATTCGCTCTCTCCAATTCCTCTTCACTCTCTCCAATTCCCCTTCCCTCTCACCACATCCCCTTCACTCTCTCCAATTCCAGCTTCACTCTCTCCAATACCAGCTTCACTCTCTTCAAATCCCCTCCTCCCTCTTCAATTCACCTTCACTCTCTCAATTCCCATTCACTTTCTCAATTCCCCTTCACACCCTCCAATTTCCCTTCACACCCTCCAATTTCCCTTCACACCCTCCAATTCCTCCTTCCAACTCTCCAATTCCCCCTACAAACCCTCCAATTTCCCTTACCACTCTCCAATTCCATCTTCACACTCTCCAATTCACCCTTCACACTCTCCAATTCCACCTTCACTCTATCCACTTCGATCTTCCCTCTCTCGAATTCCACTTCAATCTCTCAACTTCCCTTCACTCCTTGCAATTCCTGCTTAACACTCTCCAATTCCCCATTACACTCTCAGTTCCCATTCAATTCTTCCTTTTCCAGCTTCAAACCCTCCAAATCCCCATCATTCTTTCAATTCCCCCTCGCACTCTCCAATTCCACTTTCATACTATCCAATTCCAACTTAACTCTCTCCAATTCCCCTCCACTCTCATCAATTCACCTTCGTTGCCTCTAATTCAACTTCACTCCCTCCAATTCCCCTTCACACTCGCCAATTCCCCATTACAAACGCCAATTCCCCTTCACTCTCTCAGCACCCATTCATGCTCTCAATTCCCCTTCATTCCTTTAAATTCTCCTTCACTCTCTCAATGCCTCTTAAATCCTTCCAATTCCAGATTCGCTCTCTCAAATTCCTCTTCACTCTCTCCAATGCCAGCTTCACTCTCCAATTCCTCTTCAATCTCACAATTCCTCTTCACACTCTCAATTCCCCTTCACTCTCTCAATTCCCCTTCACTCTCTCAATTACCCTTCACTCTCTCAATTACCCTTCACTGCTTCCAAATCTACATTCACTCTCTCCAATTTCCGTGCACTCTCTCCAATTCTCCTTCTTTCTCTCCAATTCCCCTTCACTCTCTCCAATTCCCCTTCACTCTCTCCAATTCCCCTTCACTCTCTCCAATTCCAGCTTAACTCTCTCCAATTCCAGCTTAACTCTCTCCAATTCCCCATTACTCTCTCAATTCCCATTCACTCGCTCCAAATTACTTTCAATCTCTCAATTGCATTTTGCTATCTCCAATTCCCCATTCACAATCTCCAATTCCCCTTCACTCTCACCAATTCCCCTTCACTCTCTCCAATTCCAGCTTCTCACTCTCCAATACCAGCTTCACTTTCTCCAATTCCCCTCCTCCCTCTTCAATTCACATTCACTCTCTCAATTCCCCTTCACTCCCTCCAATTCGCTTTCACACTCCCCAATTTCTCTTCACTCTCTCATTTTCCCTTCACACTCTCCAATTTCCCCTTCACACACTCCAATTCCCCCTTCCCACACGCCAATTCCCCCTTCACACGCCCCAATTCCCCCTTCCCACTCTCCAATTCCCCCTTCACACCCCCCAATTCCCCCTTCCCACTCTCCAATTCCCCCTTCTCAGTCTCCAATTCCCCCTTCACACTTTCCAATTCCCCCTTCACACTCTTCAATTCCTCCTTCACTCTATCCACTTCGATCTTCCCTCTCTCTAATTCCACTTCATTCTCTCAATTTCCCTTCACTCCTTGCAATTCCAGATTAACTCTCTCCAATTCCCCAGTACACTCGCAGTTCCCATTCACTCCTTCCAATTCCAGATTCACCCCCTCCAAAACCCCTTCATTCTTTCAATTCCCCCTAGCACTCTCCAATTCCACTTTCACACTCTCCAATTCCATCTTAACTCTCCCTATTTCCCCTCCACATTCTTCAATACACCTTCATTCCCTCTAATTCCACTTCACTCCCGCCAATTCCCCTTCACACTCGCCAATTCCCCTTTACACACGTCAATTCCCCTTCACTCTCTCAATTCACATTCACACTCTCAATTCCCCTTCGCTCTCTTAAATACTCCATTACCATTCACTGCTTCGAAATCCACCTTCACCCTCTCCAATTTCACTTCACTCTCTCCAAATCCCTTTCACTCTCTCCAATTCCCCTTCACTCTCGCCCCAATTCTGGCTTCAATCTCTCCAATTCCCCTTCACTCTCTCCATTTCCAGCTTAACTCTCTCCACTTCCCCATTACTCTCTCAATTCCCATTCAATCACTCCAAATCCCTTTCAGTCTCTCAATTCATTTTTTGCTATCTCCAATTCCCCATTCACAATCTCCAATTCCCCTTAACTCTCACCAATTCCCCTTCACTCTCTCTAATTCCAGCTTCACTCTCTCCAATACCAACTTCACTCTCTACAATTCCCCTTCTCTCTCTCAATTCCCCTTCACTCTCTCAATTCCGCTTCACTCTCTGCAATTCCCCTTCACTCTTTCCAATTCCCCTTCAATCTCTCCAATTCACCTTCACTCTCTCCCCAATTCTAGCTTCACTCTGTCCAATTTCCCTTCACTCTCTCCAATTCCAGCTTAACTCTCTCCAATTCCCCATTACTCTCTCAATTCCCATTCACTCGCTCCAAATCAGTTTCAATCTCTAAATTCCCTGTTGCTATCTCCAATTCCCCTTCACTCTCAGCAATTTCCCTTCACTCTATTCAATTCCAGCTTCTCTCTCCCCAATTTCAGCTTCACACTCTCGAATACCAGCTTCACTCTCTCCAATTCCCCTTCACTTTCTTAATTCCCCTTCACTCCCTCAGTTCCCCTTCACTCCTTCCAATTCCAGCTTCACTCTCTCCAATACCAGCTACACCCTCCCAATTCCCCTTCACTCTCTCTAATTCCCCTTCACTATATCAATTCCACTTCACTCATTCCAATTCCAGCTTCGCTCTCTCCAATTCCTCTTCACTCTCTCCTTTTTCCAGCTTTACTCTCTCCAATTCCCTTCACTCTCTCCAATTCCCCTTCACTCTCTCCAATTCCACTTCACTCTCTCCAATTCCCCTTCACTCTCTCCCCAATTCTAGCTTCACTCTCTCCAATCCTTCCTTCACTCTCTCCCATTCCAGCTTAACTCTTTCCAATTCCCCATTACTATCCCAATTCCCATTCACTCGTTCCAAATCCCTTTCAATCTCTCAATTCGCTTTTGCTATCTCCAATTCCCTATTCACAATCTCCAATTCCTCTTCCCTCTCAACAAATCCCCTTCGGTCTCTCCAATTCCAGCTTCACTCTCTCCAATACCAGCTTTGCTCTCTCAATTCCCCTTCATTCTCTCAATTCCCCTTCACTCTCTCAATTCCTCTTCACTCCTTCCAATTCCAGATTCGCTCTCTCCAATTCCTCTTCACTCTCTCCAATTCCCCTTCCCTCTCACCACATCCCCTTCACTCTCTCCAATTCCAGCTTCACTCTCTCCAATACCAGCTTCACTCTCTTCAAATCCCCTCCTCCCTCTTCAATTCACCTTCACTCTCTCAATTCCCATTCACTTTCTCAATTCCCCTTCACACCCTCCAATTTCCCTTCACACCCTCCAATTTCCCTTCACACCCTCCAATTCCTCCTTCCAACTCTCCAATTCCCCCTACAAACCCTCCAATTTCCCTTACCACTCTCCAATTCCATCTTCACACTCTCCAATTCACCCTTCACACTCTCCAATTCCACCTTCACTCTATCCACTTCGATCTTCCCTCTCTCGAATTCCACTTCAATCTCTCAACTTCCCTTCACTCCTTGCAATTCCTGCTTAACACTCTCCAATTCCCCATTACACTCTCAGTTCCCATTCAATTCTTCCTTTTCCAGCTTCAAACCCTCCAAATCCCCATCATTCTTTCAATTCCCCCTCGCACTCTCCAATTCCACTTTCATACTATCCAATTCCAACTTAACTCTCTCCAATTCCCCTCCACTCTCATCAATTCACCTTCGTTGCCTCTAATTCAACTTCACTCCCTCCAATTCCCCTTCACACTCGCCAATTCCCCATTACAAACGCCAATTCCCCTTCACTCTCTCAGCACCCATTCATGCTCTCAATTCCCCTTCATTCCTTTAAATTCTCCTTCACTCTCTCAATGCCTCTTAAATCCTTCCAATTCCAGATTCGCTCTCTCAAATTCCTCTTCACTCTCTCCAATGCCAGCTTCACTCTCCAATTCCTCTTCAATCTCACAATTCCTCTTCACACTCTCAATTCCCCTTCACTCTCTCAATTCCCCTTCACTCTCTCAATTACCCTTCACTCTCTCAATTACCCTTCACTGCTTCCAAATCTACATTCACTCTCTCCAATTTCCGTGCACTCTCTCCAATTCTCCTTCTTTCTCTCCAATTCCCCTTCACTCTCTCCAATTCCCCTTCACTCTCTCCAATTCCCCTTCACTCTCTCCAATTCCAGCTTAACTCTCTCCAATTCCAGCTTAACTCTCTCCAATTCCCCATTACTCTCTCAATTCCCATTCACTCGCTCCAAATTACTTTCAATCTCTCAATTGCATTTTGCTATCTCCAATTCCCCATTCACAATCTCCAATTCCCCTTCACTCTCACCAATTCCCCTTCACTCTCTCCAATTCCAGCTTCTCACTCTCCAATACCAGCTTCACTTTCTCCAATTCCCCTCCTCCCTCTTCAATTCACATTCACTCTCTCAATTCCCCTTCACTCCCTCCAATTCGCTTTCACACTCCCCAATTTCTCTTCACTCTCTCATTTTCCCTTCACACTCTCCAATTTCCCCTTCACACACTCCAATTCCCCCTTCCCACACGCCAATTCCCCCTTCACACGCCCCAATTCCCCCTTCCCACTCTCCAATTCCCCCTTCACACCCCCCAATTCCCCCTTCCCACTCTCCAATTCCCCCTTCTCAGTCTCCAATTCCCCCTTCACACTTTCCAATTCCCCCTTCACACTCTTCAATTCCTCCTTCACTCTATCCACTTCGATCTTCCCTCTCTCTAATTCCACTTCATTCTCTCAATTTCCCTTCACTCCTTGCAATTCCAGATTAACTCTCTCCAATTCCCCAGTACACTCGCAGTTCCCATTCACTCCTTCCAATTCCAGATTCACCCCCTCCAAAACCCCTTCATTCTTTCAATTCCCCCTAGCACTCTCCAATTCCACTTTCACACTCTCCAATTCCATCTTAACTCTCCCTATTTCCCCTCCACATTCTTCAATACACCTTCATTCCCTCTAATTCCACTTCACTCCCGCCAATTCCCCTTCACACTCGCCAATTCCCCTTTACACACGTCAATTCCCCTTCACTCTCTCAATTCACATTCACACTCTCAATTCCCCTTCGCTCTCTTAAATACTCCATTACCATTCACTGCTTCGAAATCCACCTTCACCCTCTCCAATTTCACTTCACTCTCTCCAAATCCCTTTCACTCTCTCCAATTCCCCTTCACTCTCGCCCCAATTCTGGCTTCAATCTCTCCAATTCCCCTTCACTCTCTCCATTTCCAGCTTAACTCTCTCCACTTCCCCATTACTCTCTCAATTCCCATTCAATCACTCCAAATCCCTTTCAGTCTCTCAATTCATTTTTTGCTATCTCCAATTCCCCATTCACAATCTCCAATTCCCCTTCACTCTCACCAATTCCCCTTCACTCTCTCCAATTCCAGCTTCTCACTCTCCAATACCAGCTTCACTTTCTCCAATTCCCCTCCTCCCTCTTCAATTCACATTCACTCTCTCAATTCCCCTTCACTCCCTCCAATTCGCTTTCACACTCCCCAATTTCTCTTCACTCTCTCATTTTCCCTTCACACTCTCCAATTTCCCCTTCACACACTCCAATTCCCCCTTCCCACACGCCAATTCCCCCTTCACACGCCCCAATTCCCCCTTCCCACTCTCCAATTCCCCCTTCACACCCCCCAATTCCCCCTTCCCACTCTCCAATTCCCCCTTCTCAGTCTCCAATTCCCCCTTCACACTTTCCAATTCCCCCTTCACACTCTTCAATTCCTCCTTCACTCTATCCACTTCGATCTTCCCTCTCTCTAATTCCACTTCATTCTCTCAATTTCCCTTCACTCCTTGCAATTCCAGATTAACTCTCTCCAATTCCCCAGTACACTCGCAGTTCCCATTCACTCCTTCCAATTCCAGATTCACCCCCTCCAAAACCCCTTCATTCTTTCAATTCCCCCTAGCACTCTCCAATTCCACTTTCACACTCTCCAATTCCATCTTAACTCTCCCTATTTCCCCTCCACATTCTTCAATACACCTTCATTCCCTCTAATTCCACTTCACTCCCGCCAATTCCCCTTCACACTCGCCAATTCCCCTTTACACACGTCAATTCCCCTTCACTCTCTCAATTCACATTCACACTCTCAATTCCCCTTCGCTCTCTTAAATACTCCATTACCATTCACTGCTTCGAAATCCACCTTCACCCTCTCCAATTTCACTTCACTCTCTCCAAATCCCTTTCACTCTCTCCAATTCCCCTTCACTCTCGCCCCAATTCTGGCTTCAATCTCTCCAATTCCCCTTCACTCTCTCCATTTCCAGCTTAACTCTCTCCACTTCCCCATTACTCTCTCAATTCCCATTCAATCACTCCAAATCCCTTTCAGTCTCTCAATTCATTTTTTGCTATCTCCAATTCCCCATTCACAATCTCCAATTCCCCTTAACTCTCACCAATTCCCCTTCACTCTCTCTAATTCCAGCTTCACTCTCTCCAATACCAACTTCACTCTCTACAATTCCCCTTCTCTCTCTCAATTCCCCTTCACTCTCTCAATTCCGCTTCACTCTCTGCAATTCCCCTTCACTCTTTCCAATTCCCCTTCAATCTCTCCAATTCACCTTCACTCTCTCCCCAATTCTAGCTTCACTCTGTCCAATTTCCCTTCACTCTCTCCAATTCCAGCTTAACTCTCTCCAATTCCCCATTACTCTCTCAATTCCCATTCACTCGCTCCAAATCAGTTTCAATCTCTAAATTCCCTGTTGCTATCTCCAATTCCCCTTCACTCTCAGCAATTTCCCTTCACTCTATTCAATTCCAGCTTCTCTCTCCCCAATTTCAGCTTCACACTCTCGAATACCAGCTTCACTCTCTCCAATTCCCCTTCACTTTCTTAATTCCCCTTCACTCCCTCAGTTCCCCTTCACTCCTTCCAATTCCAGCTTCACTCTCTCCAATACCAGCTACACCCTCCCAATTCCCCTTCACTCTCTCTAATTCCCCTTCACTATATCAATTCCACTTCACTCATTCCAATTCCAGCTTCGCTCTCTCCAATTCCTCTTCACTCTCTCCTTTTTCCAGCTTTACTCTCTCCAATTCCCTTCACTCTCTCCAATTCCCCTTCACTCTCTCCAATTCCACTTCACTCTCTCCAATTCCCCTTCACTCTCTCCCCAATTCTAGCTTCACTCTCTCCAATCCTTCCTTCACTCTCTCCCATTCCAGCTTAACTCTTTCCAATTCCCCATTACTATCCCAATTCCCATTCACTCGTTCCAAATCCCTTTCAATCTCTCAATTCGCTTTTGCTATCTCCAATTCCCTATTCACAATCTCCAATTCCTCTTCCCTCTCAACAAATCCCCTTCGGTCTCTCCAATTCCAGCTTCACTCTCTCCAATACCAGCTTTGCTCTCTCAATTCCCCTTCATTCTCTCAATTCCCCTTCACTCTCTCAATTCCTCTTCACTCCTTCCAATTCCAGATTCGCTCTCTCCAATTCCTCTTCACTCTCTCCAATTCCCCTTCCCTCTCACCACATCCCCTTCACTCTCTCCAATTCCAGCTTCACTCTCTCCAATACCAGCTTCACTCTCTTCAAATCCCCTCCTCCCTCTTCAATTCACCTTCACTCTCTCAATTCCCATTCACTTTCTCAATTCCCCTTCACACCCTCCAATTTCCCTTCACACCCTCCAATTTCCCTTCACACCCTCCAATTCCTCCTTCCAACTCTCCAATTCCCCCTACAAACCCTCCAATTTCCCTTACCACTCTCCAATTCCATCTTCACACTCTCCAATTCACCCTTCACACTCTCCAATTCCACCTTCACTCTATCCACTTCGATCTTCCCTCTCTCGAATTCCACTTCAATCTCTCAACTTCCCTTCACTCCTTGCAATTCCTGCTTAACACTCTCCAATTCCCCATTACACTCTCAGTTCCCATTCAATTCTTCCTTTTCCAGCTTCAAACCCTCCAAATCCCCATCATTCTTTCAATTCCCCCTCGCACTCTCCAATTCCACTTTCATACTATCCAATTCCAACTTAACTCTCTCCAATTCCCCTCCACTCTCATCAATTCACCTTCGTTGCCTCTAATTCAACTTCACTCCCTCCAATTCCCCTTCACACTCGCCAATTCCCCATTACAAACGCCAATTCCCCTTCACTCTCTCAGCACCCATTCATGCTCTCAATTCCCCTTCATTCCTTTAAATTCTCCTTCACTCTCTCAATGCCTCTTAAATCCTTCCAATTCCAGATTCGCTCTCTCAAATTCCTCTTCACTCTCTCCAATGCCAGCTTCACTCTCCAATTCCTCTTCAATCTCACAATTCCTCTTCACACTCTCAATTCCCCTTCACTCTCTCAATTCCCCTTCACTCTCTCAATTACCCTTCACTCTCTCAATTACCCTTCACTGCTTCCAAATCTACATTCACTCTCTCCAATTTCCGTGCACTCTCTCCAATTCTCCTTCTTTCTCTCCAATTCCCCTTCACTCTCTCCAATTCCCCTTCACTCTCTCCAATTCCCCTTCACTCTCTCCAATTCCAGCTTAACTCTCTCCAATTCCAGCTTAACTCTCTCCAATTCCCCATTACTCTCTCAATTCCCATTCACTCGCTCCAAATTACTTTCAATCTCTCAATTGCATTTTGCTATCTCCAATTCCCCATTCACAATCTCCAATTCCCCTTCACTCTCACCAATTCCCCTTCACTCTCTCCAATTCCAGCTTCTCACTCTCCAATACCAGCTTCACTTTCTCCAATTCCCCTCCTCCCTCTTCAATTCACATTCACTCTCTCAATTCCCCTTCACTCCCTCCAATTCGCTTTCACACTCCCCAATTTCTCTTCACTCTCTCATTTTCCCTTCACACTCTCCAATTTCCCCTTCACACACTCCAATTCCCCCTTCCCACACGCCAATTCCCCCTTCACACGCCCCAATTCCCCCTTCCCACTCTCCAATTCCCCCTTCACACCCCCCAATTCCCCCTTCCCACTCTCCAATTCCCCCTTCTCAGTCTCCAATTCCCCCTTCACACTTTCCAATTCCCCCTTCACACTCTTCAATTCCTCCTTCACTCTATCCACTTCGATCTTCCCTCTCTCTAATTCCACTTCATTCTCTCAATTTCCCTTCACTCCTTGCAATTCCAGATTAACTCTCTCCAATTCCCCAGTACACTCGCAGTTCCCATTCACTCCTTCCAATTCCAGATTCACCCCCTCCAAAACCCCTTCATTCTTTCAATTCCCCCTAGCACTCTCCAATTCCACTTTCACACTCTCCAATTCCATCTTAACTCTCCCTATTTCCCCTCCACATTCTTCAATACACCTTCATTCCCTCTAATTCCACTTCACTCCCGCCAATTCCCCTTCACACTCGCCAATTCCCCTTTACACACGTCAATTCCCCTTCACTCTCTCAATTCACATTCACACTCTCAATTCCCCTTCGCTCTCTTAAATACTCCATTACCATTCACTGCTTCGAAATCCACCTTCACCCTCTCCAATTTCACTTCACTCTCTCCAAATCCCTTTCACTCTCTCCAATTCCCCTTCACTCTCGCCCCAATTCTGGCTTCAATCTCTCCAATTCCCCTTCACTCTCTCCATTTCCAGCTTAACTCTCTCCACTTCCCCATTACTCTCTCAATTCCCATTCAATCACTCCAAATCCCTTTCAGTCTCTCAATTCATTTTTTGCTATCTCCAATTCCCCATTCACAATCTCCAATTCCCCTTAACTCTCACCAATTCCCCTTCACTCTCTCTAATTCCAGCTTCACTCTCTCCAATACCAACTTCACTCTCTACAATTCCCCTTCTCTCTCTCAATTCCCCTTCACTCTCTCAATTCCGCTTCACTCTCTGCAATTCCCCTTCACTCTTTCCAATTCCCCTTCAATCTCTCCAATTCACCTTCACTCTCTCCCCAATTCTAGCTTCACTCTGTCCAATTTCCCTTCACTCTCTCCAATTCCAGCTTAACTCTCTCCAATTCCCCATTACTCTCTCAATTCCCATTCACTCGCTCCAAATCAGTTTCAATCTCTAAATTCCCTGTTGCTATCTCCAATTCCCCTTCACTCTCAGCAATTTCCCTTCACTCTATTCAATTCCAGCTTCTCTCTCCCCAATTTCAGCTTCACACTCTCGAATACCAGCTTCACTCTCTCCAATTCCCCTTCACTTTCTTAATTCCCCTTCACTCCCTCAGTTCCCCTTCACTCCTTCCAATTCCAGCTTCACTCTCTCCAATACCAGCTACACCCTCCCAATTCCCCTTCACTCTCTCTAATTCCCCTTCACTATATCAATTCCACTTCACTCATTCCAATTCCAGCTTCGCTCTCTCCAATTCCTCTTCACTCTCTCCTTTTTCCAGCTTTACTCTCTCCAATTCCCTTCACTCTCTCCAATTCCCCTTCACTCTCTCCAATTCCACTTCACTCTCTCCAATTCCCCTTCACTCTCTCCCCAATTCTAGCTTCACTCTCTCCAATCCTTCCTTCACTCTCTCCCATTCCAGCTTAACTCTTTCCAATTCCCCATTACTATCCCAATTCCCATTCACTCGTTCCAAATCCCTTTCAATCTCTCAATTCGCTTTTGCTATCTCCAATTCCCTATTCACAATCTCCAATTCCTCTTCCCTCTCAACAAATCCCCTTCGGTCTCTCCAATTCCAGCTTCACTCTCTCCAATACCAGCTTTGCTCTCTCAATTCCCCTTCATTCTCTCAATTCCCCTTCACTCTCTCAATTCCTCTTCACTCCTTCCAATTCCAGATTCGCTCTCTCCAATTCCTCTTCACTCTCTCCAATTCCCCTTCCCTCTCACCACATCCCCTTCACTCTCTCCAATTCCAGCTTCACTCTCTCCAATACCAGCTTCACTCTCTTCAAATCCCCTCCTCCCTCTTCAATTCACCTTCACTCTCTCAATTCCCATTCACTTTCTCAATTCCCCTTCACACCCTCCAATTTCCCTTCACACCCTCCAATTTCCCTTCACACCCTCCAATTCCTCCTTCCAACTCTCCAATTCCCCCTACAAACCCTCCAATTTCCCTTACCACTCTCCAATTCCATCTTCACACTCTCCAATTCACCCTTCACACTCTCCAATTCCACCTTCACTCTATCCACTTCGATCTTCCCTCTCTCGAATTCCACTTCAATCTCTCAACTTCCCTTCACTCCTTGCAATTCCAGCTTAACACTCTCCAATTCCCCATTACACTCTCAGTTCCCATTCAATTCTTCCTTTTCCAGCTTCAAACCCTCCAAATCCCCATCATTCTTTCAATTCCCCCTCGCACTCTCCAATTCCACTTTCATACTATCCAATTCCAACTTAACTCTCTCCAATTCCCCTCCACTCTCATCAATTCACCTTCGTTGCCTCTAATTCAACTTCACTCCCTCCAATTCCCCTTCACACTCGCCAATTCCCCATTACAAACGCCAATTCCCCTTCACTCTCTCAGCACCCATTCATGCTCTCAATTCCCCTTCATTCCTTTAAATTCTCCTTCACTCTCAATGCCTCTTAAATCCTTCCAATTCCAGATTCGCTCTCTCAAATTCCTCTTCACTCTCTCCAATGCCAGCTTCACTCTCCAATTCCTCTTCAATCTCACAATTCCTCTTCACACTCTCAATTCCCCTTCACTCTCTCAATTCCCCTTCACTCTCTCAATTACCCTTCACTCTCTCAATTACCCTTCACTGCTTCCAAATCTACATTCACTCTCTCCAATTTCCGTGCACTCTCTCCAATTCTCCTTCTTTCTCTCCAATTCCCCTTCACTCTCTCCAATTCCCCTTCACTCTCTCCAATTCCCCTTCACTCTCTCCAATTCCAGCTTAACTCTCTCCAATTCCAGCTTAACTCTCTCCAATTCCCCATTACTCTCTCAATTCCCATTCACTCGCTCCAAATTACTTTCAATCTCTCAATTGCATTTTGCTATCTCCAATTCCCCATTCACAATCTCCAATTCCCCTTCACTCTCACCAATTCCCCTTCACTCTCTCCAATTCCAGCTTCTCACTCTCCAATACCAGCTTCACTTTCTCCAATTCCCCTCCTCCCTCTTCAATTCACCTTCACTCTCTCAATTCCCCTTCACTCCCTCCAATTCGCTTTCACACTCCCCAATTTCTCTTCACTCTCTCATTTTCCCTTCACACTCTCCAATTCCCCCTTCACACACTCCAATTCCCCCTTCCCACACGCCAATTCCCCCTTCACACGCCCCAATTCCCCCTTCCCACTCTCCAATTCCCCCTTCACACCCCCCAATTCCCCCTTCCCACTCTCCAATTCCCCCTTCTCAGTCTCCAATTCCCCCTTCACACTTTCCAATTCCCCCTTCACACTCTTCAATTCCTCCTTCACTCTATCCACTTCGATCTTCCCTCTCTCTAATTCCACTTCATTCTCTCAATTTCCCTTCACTCCTTGCAATTCCAGATTAACTCTCTCCAATTCCCCAGTACACTCGCAGTTCCCATTCACTCCTTCCAATTCCAGATTCACCCCCTCCAAAACCCCTTCATTCTTTCAATTCCCCCTAGCACTCTCCAATTCCACTTTCACACTCTCCAATTCCATCTTAACTCTCCCTATTTCCCCTCCACATTCTTCAATACACCTTCATTCCCTCTAATTCCACTTCACTCCCGCCAATTCCCCTTCACACTCGCCAATTCCCCTTTACACACGTCAATTCCCCTTCACTCTCTCAATTCACATTCACACTCTCAATTCCCCTTCGCTCTCTTAAATACTCCATTACCATTCACTGCTTCGAAATCCACCTTCACCCTCTCCAATTTCACTTCACTCTCTCCAAATCCCTTTCACTCTCTCCAATTCCCCTTCACTCTCGCCCCAATTCTGGCTTCAATCTCTCCAATTCCCCTTCACTCTCTCCATTTCCAGCTTAACTCTCTCCACTTCCCCATTACTCTCTCAATTCCCATTCAATCACTCCAAATCCCTTTCAGTCTCTCAATTCATTTTTTGCTATCTCCAATTCCCCATTCACAATCTCCAATTCCCCTTAACTCTCACCAATTCCCCTTCACTCTCTCTAATTCCAGCTTCACTCTCTCCAATACCAACTTCACTCTCTACAATTCCCCTTCTCTCTCTCAATTCCCCTTCACTCTCTCAATTCCGCTTCACTCTCTGCAATTCCCCTTCACTCTTTCCAATTCCCCTTCAATCTCTCCAATTCACCTTCACTCTCTCCCCAATTCTAGCTTCACTCTGTCCAATTTCCCTTCACTCTCTCCAATTCCAGCTTAACTCTCTCCAATTCCCCATTACTCTCTCAATTCCCATTCACTCGCTCCAAATCAGTTTCAATCTCTAAATTCCCTGTTGCTATCTCCAATTCCCCTTCACTCTCAGCAATTTCCCTTCACTCTATTCAATTCCAGCTTCTCTCTCCCCAATTTCAGCTTCACACTCTCGAATACCAGCTTCACTCTCTCCAATTCCCCTTCACTTTCTTAATTCCCCTTCACTCCCTCAGTTCCCCTTCACTCCTTCCAATTCCAGCTTCACTCTCTCCAATACCAGCTACACCCTCCCAATTCCCCTTCACTCTCTCTAATTCCCCTTCACTATATCAATTCCACTTCACTCATTCCAATTCCAGCTTCGCTCTCTCCAATTCCTCTTCACTCTCTCCTTTTTCCAGCTTTACTCTCTCCAATTCCCTTCACTCTCTCCAATTCCCCTTCACTCTCTCCAATTCCACTTCACTCTCTCCAATTCCCCTTCACTCTCTCCCCAATTCTAGCTTCACTCTCTCCAATCCTTCCTTCACTCTCTCCCATTCCAGCTTAACTCTTTCCAATTCCCCATTACTATCCCAATTCCCATTCACTCGTTCCAAATCCCTTTCAATCTCTCAATTCGCTTTTGCTATCTCCAATTCCCTATTCACAATCTCCAATTCCTCTTCCCTCTCAACAAATCCCCTTCGGTCTCTCCAATTCCAGCTTCACTCTCTCCAATACCAGCTTTGCTCTCTCAATTCCCCTTCATTCTCTCAATTCCCCTTCACTCTCTCAATTCCTCTTCACTCCTTCCAATTCCAGATTCGCTCTCTCCAATTCCTCTTCACTCTCTCCAATTCCCCTTCCCTCTCACCACATCCCCTTCACTCTCTCCAATTCCAGCTTCACTCTCTCCAATACCAGCTTCACTCTCTTCAAATCCCCTCCTCCCTCTTCAATTCACCTTCACTCTCTCAATTCCCATTCACTTTCTCAATTCCCCTTCACACCCTCCAATTTCCCTTCACACCCTCCAATTTCCCTTCACACCCTCCAATTCCTCCTTCCAACTCTCCAATTCCCCCTACAAACCCTCCAATTTCCCTTACCACTCTCCAATTCCATCTTCACACTCTCCAATTCACCCTTCACACTCTCCAATTCCACCTTCACTCTATCCACTTCGATCTTCCCTCTCTCGAATTCCACTTCAATCTCTCAACTTCCCTTCACTCCTTGCAATTCCTGCTTAACACTCTCCAATTCCCCATTACACTCTCAGTTCCCATTCAATTCTTCCTTTTCCAGCTTCAAACCCTCCAAATCCCCATCATTCTTTCAATTCCCCCTCGCACTCTCCAATTCCACTTTCATACTATCCAATTCCAACTTAACTCTCTCCAATTCCCCTCCACTCTCATCAATTCACCTTCGTTGCCTCTAATTCAACTTCACTCCCTCCAATTCCCCTTCACACTCGCCAATTCCCCATTACAAACGCCAATTCCCCTTCACTCTCTCAGCACCCATTCATGCTCTCAATTCCCCTTCATTCCTTTAAATTCTCCTTCACTCTCTCAATGCCTCTTAAATCCTTCCAATTCCAGATTCGCTCTCTCAAATTCCTCTTCACTCTCTCCAATGCCAGCTTCACTCTCCAATTCCTCTTCAATCTCACAATTCCTCTTCACACTCTCAATTCCCCTTCACTCTCTCAATTCCCCTTCACTCTCTCAATTACCCTTCACTCTCTCAATTACCCTTCACTGCTTCCAAATCTACATTCACTCTCTCCAATTTCCGTGCACTCTCTCCAATTCTCCTTCTTTCTCTCCAATTCCCCTTCACTCTCTCCAATTCCAGCTTCTCACTCTCCAATACCAGCTTCACTTTCTCCAATTCCCCTCCTCCCTCTTCAATTCACATTCACTCTCTCAATTCCCCTTCACTCCCTCCAATTCGCTTTCACACTCCCCAATTTCTCTTCACTCTCTCATTTTCCCTTCACACTCTCCAATTTCCCCTTCACACACTCCAATTCCCCCTTCCCACACGCCAATTCCCCCTTCACACGCCCCAATTCCCCCTTCCCACTCTCCAATTCCCCCTTCACACCCCCCAATTCCCCCTTCCCACTCTCCAATTCCCCCTTCTCAGTCTCCAATTCCCCCTTCACACTTTCCAATTCCCCCTTCACACTCTTCAATTCCTCCTTCACTCTATCCACTTCGATCTTCCCTCTCTCTAATTCCACTTCATTCTCTCAATTTCCCTTCACTCCTTGCAATTCCAGATTAACTCTCTCCAATTCCCCAGTACACTCGCAGTTCCCATTCACTCCTTCCAATTCCAGATTCACCCCCTCCAAAACCCCTTCATTCTTTCAATTCCCCCTAGCACTCTCCAATTCCACTTTCACACTCTCCAATTCCATCTTAACTCTCCCTATTTCCCCTCCACATTCTTCAATACACCTTCATTCCCTCTAATTCCACTTCACTCCCGCCAATTCCCCTTCACACTCGCCAATTCCCCTTTACACACGTCAATTCCCCTTCACTCTCTCAATTCACATTCACACTCTCAATTCCCCTTCGCTCTCTTAAATACTCCATTACCATTCACTGCTTCGAAATCCACCTTCACCCTCTCCAATTTCACTTCACTCTCTCCAAATCCCTTTCACTCTCTCCAATTCCCCTTCACTCTCGCCCCAATTCTGGCTTCAATCTCTCCAATTCCCCTTCACTCTCTCCATTTCCAGCTTAACTCTCTCCACTTCCCCATTACTCTCTCAATTCCCATTCAATCACTCCAAATCCCTTTCAGTCTCTCAATTCATTTTTTGCTATCTCCAATTCCCCATTCACAATCTCCAATTCCCCTTAACTCTCACCAATTCCCCTTCACTCTCTCTAATTCCAGCTTCACTCTCTCCAATACCAACTTCACTCTCTACAATTCCCCTTCTCTCTCTCAATTCCCCTTCACTCTCTCAATTCCGCTTCACTCTCTGCAATTCCCCTTCACTCTTTCCAATTCCCCTTCAATCTCTCCAATTCACCTTCACTCTCTCCCCAATTCTAGCTTCACTCTGTCCAATTTCCCTTCACTCTCTCCAATTCCAGCTTAACTCTCTCCAATTCCCCATTACTCTCTCAATTCCCATTCACTCGCTCCAAATCAGTTTCAATCTCTAAATTCCCTGTTGCTATCTCCAATTCCCCTTCACTCTCAGCAATTTCCCTTCACTCTATTCAATTCCAGCTTCTCTCTCCCCAATTTCAGCTTCACACTCTCGAATACCAGCTTCACTCTCTCCAATTCCCCTTCACTTTCTTAATTCCCCTTCACTCCCTCAGTTCCCCTTCACTCCTTCCAATTCCAGCTTCACTCTCTCCAATACCAGCTACACCCTCCCAATTCCCCTTCACTCTCTCTAATTCCCCTTCACTATATCAATTCCACTTCACTCATTCCAATTCCAGCTTCGCTCTCTCCAATTCCTCTTCACTCTCTCCTTTTTCCAGCTTTACTCTCTCCAATTCCCTTCACTCTCTCCAATTCCCCTTCACTCTCTCCAATTCCACTTCACTCTCTCCAATTCCCCTTCACTCTCTCCCCAATTCTAGCTTCACTCTCTCCAATCCTTCCTTCACTCTCTCCCATTCCAGCTTAACTCTTTCCAATTCCCCATTACTATCCCAATTCCCATTCACTCGTTCCAAATCCCTTTCAATCTCTCAATTCGCTTTTGCTATCTCCAATTCCCTATTCACAATCTCCAATTCCTCTTCCCTCTCAACAAATCCCCTTCGGTCTCTCCAATTCCAGCTTCACTCTCTCCAATACCAGCTTTGCTCTCTCAATTCCCCTTCATTCTCTCAATTCCCCTTCACTCTCTCAATTCCTCTTCACTCCTTCCAATTCCAGATTCGCTCTCTCCAATTCCTCTTCACTCTCTCCAATTCCCCTTCCCTCTCACCACATCCCCTTCACTCTCTCCAATTCCAGCTTCACTCTCTCCAATACCAGCTTCACTCTCTTCAAATCCCCTCCTCCCTCTTCAATTCACCTTCACTCTCTCAATTCCCATTCACTTTCTCAATTCCCCTTCACACCCTCCAATTTCCCTTCACACCCTCCAATTTCCCTTCACACCCTCCAATTCCTCCTTCCAACTCTCCAATTCCCCCTACAAACCCTCCAATTTCCCTTACCACTCTCCAATTCCATCTTCACACTCTCCAATTCACCCTTCACACTCTCCAATTCCACCTTCACTCTATCCACTTCGATCTTCCCTCTCTCGAATTCCACTTCAATCTCTCAACTTCCCTTCACTCCTTGCAATTCCTGCTTAACACTCTCCAATTCCCCATTACACTCTCAGTTCCCATTCAATTCTTCCTTTTCCAGCTTCAAACCCTCCAAATCCCCATCATTCTTTCAATTCCCCCTCGCACTCTCCAATTCCACTTTCATACTATCCAATTCCAACTTAACTCTCTCCAATTCCCCTCCACTCTCATCAATTCACCTTCGTTGCCTCTAATTCAACTTCACTCCCTCCAATTCCCCTTCACACTCGCCAATTCCCCATTACAAACGCCAATTCCCCTTCACTCTCTCAGCACCCATTCATGCTCTCAATTCCCCTTCATTCCTTTAAATTCTCCTTCACTCTCTCAATGCCTCTTAAATCCTTCCAATTCCAGATTCGCTCTCTCAAATTCCTCTTCACTCTCTCCAATGCCAGCTTCACTCTCCAATTCCTCTTCAATCTCACAATTCCTCTTCACACTCTCAATTCCCCTTCACTCTCTCAATTCCCCTTCACTCTCTCAATTACCCTTCACTCTCTCAATTACCCTTCACTGCTTCCAAATCTACATTCACTCTCTCCAATTTCCGTGCACTCTCTCCAATTCTCCTTCTTTCTCTCCAATTCCCCTTCACTCTCTCCAATTCCCCTTCACTCTCTCCAATTCCCCTTCACTCTCTCCAATTCCAGCTTAACTCTCTCCAATTCCAGCTTAACTCTCTCCAATTCCCCATTACTCTCTCAATTCCCATTCACTCGCTCCAAATTACTTTCAATCTCTCAATTGCATTTTGCTATCTCCAATTCCCCATTCACAATCTCCAATTCCCCTTCACTCTCACCAATTCCCCTTCACTCTCTCCAATTCCAGCTTCTCACTCTCCAATACCAGCTTCACTTTCTCCAATTCCCCTCCTCCCTCTTCAATTCACATTCACTCTCTCAATTCCCCTTCACTCCCTCCAATTCGCTTTCACACTCCCCAATTTCTCTTCACTCTCTCATTTTCCCTTCACACTCTCCAATTTCCCCTTCACACACTCCAATTCCCCCTTCCCACACGCCAATTCCCCCTTCACACGCCCCAATTCCCCCTTCCCACTCTCCAATTCCCCCTTCACACCCCCCAATTCCCCCTTCCCACTCTCCAATTCCCCCTTCTCAGTCTCCAATTCCCCCTTCACACTTTCCAATTCCCCCTTCACACTCTTCAATTCCTCCTTCACTCTATCCACTTCGATCTTCCCTCTCTCTAATTCCACTTCATTCTCTCAATTTCCCTTCACTCCTTGCAATTCCAGATTAACTCTCTCCAATTCCCCAGTACACTCGCAGTTCCCATTCACTCCTTCCAATTCCAGATTCACCCCCTCCAAAACCCCTTCATTCTTTCAATTCCCCCTAGCACTCTCCAATTCCACTTTCACACTCTCCAATTCCATCTTAACTCTCCCTATTTCCCCTCCACATTCTTCAATACACCTTCATTCCCTCTAATTCCACTTCACTCCCGCCAATTCCCCTTCACACTCGCCAATTCCCCTTTACACACGTCAATTCCCCTTCACTCTCTCAATTCACATTCACACTCTCAATTCCCCTTCGCTCTCTTAAATACTCCATTACCATTCACTGCTTCGAAATCCACCTTCACCCTCTCCAATTTCACTTCACTCTCTCCAAATCCCTTTCACTCTCTCCAATTCCCCTTCACTCTCGCCCCAATTCTGGCTTCAATCTCTCCAATTCCCCTTCACTCTCTCCATTTCCAGCTTAACTCTCTCCACTTCCCCATTACTCTCTCAATTCCCATTCAATCACTCCAAATCCCTTTCAGTCTCTCAATTCATTTTTTGCTATCTCCAATTCCCCATTCACAATCTCCAATTCCCCTTAACTCTCACCAATTCCCCTTCACTCTCTCTAATTCCAGCTTCACTCTCTCCAATACCAACTTCACTCTCTACAATTCCCCTTCTCTCTCTCAATTCCCCTTCACTCTCTCAATTCCGCTTCACTCTCTGCAATTCCCCTTCACTCTTTCCAATTCCCCTTCAATCTCTCCAATTCACCTTCACTCTCTCCCCAATTCTAGCTTCACTCTGTCCAATTTCCCTTCACTCTCTCCAATTCCAGCTTAACTCTCTCCAATTCCCCATTACTCTCTCAATTCCCATTCACTCGCTCCAAATCAGTTTCAATCTCTAAATTCCCTGTTGCTATCTCCAATTCCCCTTCACTCTCAGCAATTTCCCTTCACTCTATTCAATTCCAGCTTCTCTCTCCCCAATTTCAGCTTCACACTCTCGAATACCAGCTTCACTCTCTCCAATTCCCCTTCACTTTCTTAATTCCCCTTCACTCCCTCAGTTCCCCTTCACTCCTTCCAATTCCAGCTTCACTCTCTCCAATACCAGCTACACCCTCCCAATTCCCCTTCACTCTCTCTAATTCCCCTTCACTATATCAATTCCACTTCACTCATTCCAATTCCAGCTTCGCTCTCTCCAATTCCTCTTCACTCTCTCCTTTTTCCAGCTTTACTCTCTCCAATTCCCTTCACTCTCTCCAATTCCCCTTCACTCTCTCCAATTCCACTTCACTCTCTCCAATTCCCCTTCACTCTCTCCCCAATTCTAGCTTCACTCTCTCCAATCCTTCCTTCACTCTCTCCCATTCCAGCTTAACTCTTTCCAATTCCCCATTACTATCCCAATTCCCATTCACTCGTTCCAAATCCCTTTCAATCTCTCAATTCGCTTTTGCTATCTCCAATTCCCTATTCACAATCTCCAATTCCTCTTCCCTCTCAACAAATCCCCTTCGGTCTCTCCAATTCCAGCTTCACTCTCTCCAATACCAGCTTCGCTCTCTCAATTCCCCTTCATTCTCTCAATTCCCCTTCACTCTCTCAATTCCTCTTCACTCCTTCCAATTCCAGATTCGCTCTCTCCAATTCCTCTTCACTCTCTCCAATTCCCCTTCCCTCTCACCACATCCCCTTCACTCTCTCCAATTCCAGCTTCACTCTCTCCAATACCAGCTTCACTCTCTTCAAATCCCCTCCTCCCTCTTCAATTCACCTTCACTCTCTCAATTCCCATTCACTTTCTCAATTCCCCTTCACACCCTCCAATTTCCCTTCACACCCTCCAATTTCCCTTCACACCCTCCAATTCCTCCTTCCAACTCTCCAATTCCCCCTACAAACCCTCCAATTTCCCTTACCACTCTCCAATTCCATCTTCACACTCTCCAATTCACCCTTCACACTCTCCAATTCCACCTTCACTCTATCCACTTCGATCTTCCCTCTCTCGAATTCCACTTCAATCTCTCAACTTCCCTTCACTCCTTGCAATTCCAGCTTAACACTCTCCAATTCCCCATTACACTCTCAGTTCCCATTCAATTCTTCCTTTTCCAGCTTCAAACCCTCCAAATCCCCATCATTCTTTCAATTCCCCCTCGCACTCTCCAATTCCACTTTCATACTATCCAATTCCAACTTAACTCTCTCCAATTCCCCTCCACTCTCATCAATTCACCTTCGTTGCCTCTAATTCAACTTCAGTCCCTCCAATTCCCCTTCACACTCGCCAATTCCCCATTACAAACGCCAATTCCCCTTCACTCTCTCAGCACCCATTCATGCTCTCAATTCCCCTTCATTCCTTTAAATTCTCCTTCACTCTCAATGCCTCTTAAATCCTTCCAATTCCAGATTCGCTCTCTCAAATTCCTCTTCACTCTCTCCAATGCCAGCTTCACTCTCCAATTCCTCTTCAATCTCACAATTCCTCTTCACACTCTCAATTCCCCTTCACTCTCTCAATTCCCCTTCACTCTCTCAATTACCCTTCACTCTCTCAATTACCCTTCACTGCTTCCAAATCTACATTCACTCTCTCCAATTTCCGTGCACTCTCTCCAATTCTCCTTCTTTCTCTCCAATTCCCCTTCACTCTCTCCAATTCCCCTTCACTCTCTCCAATTCCCCTTCACTCTCTCCAATTCCAGCTTAACTCTCTCCAATTCCAGCTTAACTCTCTCCAATTCCCCATTACTCTCTCAATTCCCATTCACTCGCTCCAAATTACTTTCAATCTCTCAATTGCATTTTGCTATCTCCAATTCCCCATTCACAATCTCCAATTCCCCTTCACTCTCACCAATTCCCCTTCACTCTCTCCAATTCCAGCTTCTCACTCTCCAATACCAGCTTCACTTTCTCCAATTCCCCTCCTCCCTCTTCAATTCACCTTCACTCTCTCAATTCCCCTTCACTCCCTCCAATTCGCTTTCACACTCCCCAATTTCTCTTCACTCTCTCATTTTCCCTTCACACTCTCCAATTCCCCCTTCACACACTCCAATTCCCCCTTCCCACACGCCAATTCCCCCTTCACACGCCCCAATTCCCCCTTCCCACTCTCCAATTCCCCCTTCACACCCCCCAATTCCCCCTTCCCACTCTCCAATTCCCCCTTCTCAGTCTCCAATTCCCCCTTCACACTTTCCAATTCCCCCTTCACACTCTTCAATTCCTCCTTCACTCTATCCACTTCGATCTTCCCTCTCTCTAATTCCACTTCATTCTCTCAATTTCCCTTCACTCCTTGCAATTCCAGATTAACTCTCTCCAATTCCCCAGTACACTCGCAGTTCCCATTCACTCCTTCCAATTCCAGATTCACCCCCTCCAAAACCCCTTCATTCTTTCAATTCCCCCTAGCACTCTCCAATTCCACTTTCACACTCTCCAATTCCATCTTAACTCTCCCTATTTCCCCTCCACACTCTTCAATACACCTTCACTCCCTCTAATTCCACTTCACTCCCGCCAATTCCCCTTCACACACGTTAATTCCCCTTCACTCTCTCAATTCACATTCACAGTCTCAATTCCCCTTCGCTCTCTTAAATACTCCATTGCCATTCACTGCTTCGAAATCCACATTCACCCTCTCCAATTTCGCTTCACTCTCTCCAATTCCCTTTCACTCTCTCCAATTCCCCTTCACTCTCTCCCCAATTCTGGCTTCATTCTCTCCAATTCCCCTTCACTCTCTCCAATTCCAGCTTAACTCTCTCCAATTCTCCATTACTCTCTCAATTCCCAATCACTCACTCGAAATCCCTTTCAGTCTCTCAATTCCTTTTTGCTATCTCCCATTCCCCATTCACAATCTCCAATTCCCCTTAACTCTCACCAATTCCCCTTCACTCTCTCCAATTCCAGCTTCACTCTCTCCAATTCCAGCTTCACTCTCTCCAATTCCAGCTTCACTCTCTACAATTCCCCTTCACACTCTCAATTCCCCTTCACTCTCTCAATTTCCGTTCACTCTCTGCAATTCCCATTCACTCTTTCCAATTCCCCTTCACTCTCTCCAATTCCACTTCACATCTCTCCAATTCCAGCTTCACTCTGTCCAATTCCCCTTCACTCTCTCCACTTCCAGCTTAACTCTCTCCAATTCCCCATTACTCTCCCAATTCCCATTCACTCGCTCCAAATCCGTTTCAATCTCTCAATTCCCTGTTGCTATCTCCAATTCCCCATTCACAATCTCCAATTCCACTTCATTCTCGCCAATTTCTTTCACTCTCTTCAATTCCAGCTTTACTCTCTGCAATTCCAGCTTCACTCTCTCCAATACCAGCTTCCCTCTCTACAATTCCCCTTCACACTCTCAATTCCCCTTCACTCTTTCAATTCCCCTTCACTCTTTCCATTCCCCTTCACTCTCTGCAATTCCCCTTCAGTCTTTCGAATTTTCCCTTCACTCTCTCATATTCCGTTTCACTCTCACCGCAATTCTAGTTTCACTCTGTCCAATTCCCCTTAACTCTCTCCAATTCCAGCTTAACTCTCTCCAATTCCCCATTACTCTCTCAATTCCCATTCACTCGCTCCAAATCCGTTTCAATCTCTCAATTCCCTGTTGCTATCACCAATTCCCCATTCACAATCTCCAATTCTCCTTCACTCTCACCAATTTCCCTTCACTCTCTTCAATTCCAGCTTCTCTCTCTCCAATTCCAGCTTCACTCTCTCCAAAAGCAGCTTCACTCTCGCCAATTCCCCTTCACTCTCCCAATTCCCCTTCACTCTCTCAATTCCCCTTCAATTTCTCAATTTCCCTTCACTCTCTCAACTCCCCTTCACTCCTTCCAATTTCAGCTTCACTCTCTCCAATACCAGCTTCACTCTCTCCAATACCAGCTACACTCTCCCAATTCCCCTTCACTCTCTCAATTCCCCTTCACCCTCTACAATACCCCTTCACTCTCTCCCCAATTCTAGCTTTACTCTCTACAATTCCCCTCCACTCTCTCCATTTCCAGCTTAACTCACTCCAATTCCCCATTACTCTCTCAGTTCCCATTCACTCGCTCCAAATCCCTTTCAATCTCTCAATTCCCTTTTGCAATCTCCAATTCCCCATTCACAATCTCCAATCCCTCCTTCACACTCACCAATTCCCCTTCACTCTCTCCAATTCCAGCTTCTCTCTCTGCAATTCCCCTCCTCCCTCTTCAATTCACCTTCACTCTCTCAATTCCCCTTCACTCCTTCCAATTCCCCATCACTCTCTAATTTCCCCCTCATGCCCTCCAATTCCCCTTCACACACCCAAATTCCCCTTCACTTTCTCAATTCCCTATAAACCGTCTCCTTTTCACCTTAACTCTATTAAGTTGCCATTCACTCTTTCCAATTAACTTTCACTCTCGCTGCTCCCCTTCACACTCTCCAATTTCCCCTTCACACCCTCGAATTCCCCCTTCCCACTCTCCAATTCCCCTTTCACACTCGCCAATTCCCCCTTCACACTCTCCAATTACCCCTTCACTCTATCCACTTCGATATTCCCTCTCTCTAATTCCACTTCACTCTCTCAATTTCCCTTCACACCTTGCAATTCCAGCTTAATTCTCTCCAATTCCCCATTACACTCTCAGTTCCCATTCACTCCTTCCAATTCCAGCTTCACACCCACCAAATCCCTTTCATTCTCTCAATTCCCCCTCGCACTCTCTAGTTCCACTTTCACCCTCTCCAATTCGAACCTAACTCTCTCCAATCCCCTCCACTCCCTTCAATTCACCTTTGTTCCCTCTAATTCCACTTCACTCCCTGTAATTCCCCTTCACACTAGCCAATTCCCCTTTACAAACGCCAATTCCCCTTCACTCTCTCAATTCCCATTCACGCACTCAATTCCCCTTCACTCTCTTAAATTCTTCTTCACTCTCTCCAATTCCCCTTAACTCTCACAATTTCCCTTCACCCTCAACAATACCCGCTTCACACTCTCCAATTCCTCTTCACTCTATCCCCTTCTAGCTTCACTCTCTCCATTTCCTCTTCAAATTCTCCAATTCTAGCTTCACTCTCTCTAATTCCCCTTCTCTCTCTCTATTCCCCTTCACTCCTCCCAAATCCAGCTTCATTCTCTCCAATTCCCCTTCAATCCCACCAATTAGCCCTTCACTCTCTCCAATTATTTTCACTCTCACTATTGCCCCCATCACACTCTCAATTCGCCTTCACTCTCACCAATTCCGCTTCATTCTCTCCAATTCCACCTTCACTCTATCCCATACCCTCCACTCTCTCTGATTCTCTTTCAGTCTCTTGCAATTCCACTTCACTCTCTCATTTCCACATCTCTCTCTAAATTCCCCTTCACTCCTTCAAATTCCAGCTTCATTCTCTCCAATTGCCAATCACTCTCACCAATTCCCCTTCCCCATTTACCATTTCAGCTTCATTCTCTCCAATTCCCCTTCACTCTCTCCAATTCCTGTTCTCTCTCTCTAATTCCCCTTCACACCATCCAATTCCCTATCACACTCCCCAATTCCCCTTCACTCTCTCAATTCCCACTCACTCTCTGCAATGCCCCTTCACTCTCTCCAATGCACCTTCACTCTCTCAATTCCCCTCCACTCTCTTCAATTCACCTTCACTCCTTCCAATTCCAGCTTCATTCTCTCCAATTTCCCATCACTCTCAACAGTTCCCCTTCACCATAACCCATTACAGCTTCATTCTCTCCAATTTCCATTCACTCACACCAATTCCCCTTCACTCTCTCCAAACATTTTCACTCTCTCTAATTCCCCCTTCACACTCTCAATTCCCCTTCACTCCCTCCAATTCCCCTTCACTCCCTACAATTCCAACTCACTCCCTACAATTCCCCTTCACACTCCGCTAATCCCCTTCACTCTCTCAATTCCCCTTTATTCTCTTAAATTGCCCTTCACTCTCTCAATTCCCCTTCACGATCTCAGTTCCCCTTCAAACTCTCCAATTCCCCCTTCACACTCTCCAATTCCACTTCATTCTATCCACTTCGACCTTCCCTCAACACAATTCCACTTCACTCTCTCCATTTCCACTTCACTCTCTCAACTCCCCTTCACTCCGTACAATTCCACTTCACTTCTCTCCATTTCCACATCACTCTCTCAATGCCCCTTCACTCCTTCCAATTCCAGCTGCACTCTCTGCAATTCGACTTCACTCTCTCAATTTACCTTCAGTCTCTCAATTCCCCTTCACTCCTTCCAATTGCGGCTTAACTCTCTCCAATTCCCCACTACTCTCCCAGTTCCTATTCACTCCTTCCAATTCCAGCTTCACTCCCTCCCAATCACCTTCATTTTCTCAATTCCGCCTCGCACTCTCCAATTCCACCTTCACACTCTCCAATTCCAACTTAACTCTCTCCAATTCCCCTCCACTCTCTTCAATTCACCATCACTCAGTCAGTTACCCTTCAATCCCTCTAATTCCACTTCACTCCCTCTAATTCCACTTCACTCCCTCCAATTCCCCTTCACATTGGCGAAATCCCCTTCGCTCTATCAATTCCCATTCACTCTCTCCAATTCCCCTTTACTCTCTTAAATTCTCATTCACTCTCTCCAATTCCCCTTCACTCTCTGAATTCCCCTTCACCCTCAACAATACCCACTTCACACTCTGCAATTCCTCTTCACTCTATCCCCTTCTAGCTTCACTCTCTCCAATTTCCCTTCACTCTCTCCAATTCCAGCTTCATTCTCTCCAATTCCCCTTCTCTCTCTCAATTCCCCTTCACTCCTCCCAATTCCAGCTTCATTCTCTCCAATTTCCCATTAATCTCACCAATTCCACTTCACCATATCCCATTCCAACTTCATTTTCTCCAATTCCTCTTCACTCCCACCAATTACCCCTTCACTTTCTCCAATTATTTTCACTCTCACTATTTCCCCCTTCACACTTTCAATTCCCCTTCACTCACTCCAATTCCGCTTCGGTCTCTTCAATTCCAGCTTCACTCTCTCCTATTCCCTCCACTCTCTCCCATTCTCCTTCACTCTCTCGCAATACCACTTCAATCTCTCATTTCCCCTTCTCTCTCTACAATTCCACTTCACTCTCTCCATTTCCCCTTTACTCTCTCAATTTCCCTTCACTCCTTCCAATTCCAGCTTCACTCTCGCCAATACCACTTCACTCTCTCAATTCCCCTTCACTCCTTGCAAATCCAACTTCACTCTCTCCATTTCCACTTCACTCCCTCAATTCCACTTCAGTCAGTTTCATTCTCTGCAACTCCAATTCACTCTCTCAATTCACCTTCACTCTCTCTATTCCCCGTCACTCCTTCTAATTCTACTTCACTCTCTCCATTTCCACTTCACTCTCTCAATTCCCCTTCACTCCTTTGAATTCCAGCTTCAATCTCTCCAATTCCCGCACTCTCTCCCTATATCCTTCACTCAATCCATTTCCCCTTCACTCTCTCCATTTCACCTTCACTCTCTCCATTTACCCTTCACTCTGTCCATTTCCCCTTCACTCTCTCCATTTCCCCTTCACTCTCTCCAATTCCAGCTTCATTCTCTCAATTCCCCTTCACTCCTTCCAATTCCAGCTTAAATCTCTCCAATTCCCCACTGCTCCCCCAGTTCCCATTCACTCCTTCCAATTCCAGCTTTACTCCCTCCAAATCACCTTCATTTTCTCAATTGCCCCTCACACTCTCCAATTCCACTTTCACAATCTCCAATTGCAACTTAACTCTCTCCTCTTCCCATCCACTCTCTTCAATTCACCATCACTCAGTCAGTTACCCTTCACTCCCTCTAATTCCACTTCACTCCCTCTAATTCCACTTCACTCCCTCCAATTCCCCTTCACATTGTCCAATTCCCCTTCACTCTATCAATTCCCATTCACTCTCTCCAATTCCCCTTCACTCTCTTAAATTCTCATTCACTCTCTCAAATTCCCCTTCACTCTCTCAGTTCCCCTTCACCTTCACCATATACCCCCTTCAGACTCTTCAATTCCTCTTCACTCTATGTCCTTCCAGCTTCACTCTCTCCAAATCCCCTTCTCTCTCTCAATTCCCTTCACTCCTCACAATTCCTGCTTCATTCTCTCCAATTTCCCATTACTCTCACCAATTCCCCTTCACCATATAACATTCCAACTTCATTTTCACCAATTCCTCTTCACTCCCACCAATTACCCCTTCACTCTCTTCAATTATTTTCACTCTCACTATTTCCCCCTTCACACTCTCAATTCCCCTTCACTCTCTCCAATTCAGCTTCAGTCTCTTCAATTCCAGCTTCACTCTCTCCTATTCCGTCCACACTCTCCGATATTCCTTCACTCTCTCGCAATTCCACTTCAATCTCTCATTTCCCCTTCTCTCTCTCCAATTCCAGCTTCACTCTCTCCAATTCCCCTTCTCTCTGTCACTTCCCCTTCACTCCTTCCAATTCCAGCTTCATTTTCTCCAATTCCCCATCACTCTCACCAATTCCCTTCACCATAACCCATTCCAGCTTCATTATCCCCAATTCCCCTTTCACTCTCTCCAATTATTTTCACGCTCTCTATTTCCCCCTTCACACTCTCAATTCCCATTCACTCTCAACAATTCCTGCTTCACTATCTCCAATATCCATCGACTCTTTTCACTTCACCTTCACACTCTCCAATTCCCCTTCACTCTCTCCAATTCCCCTTCACTCTCCCCAATTCCCCTTCACTCTCGCCAATTCCCCTTCACTCTCCCCCATTCCCCTTCACACTGCCCAATTCCCCGTCACGCTCCCCAATTGCCAATCACTCTCTCAATTCCCATTCACTCTCTCATTTCCCATTCACTCCCTCAATTCCCATTCACTCTCTCCAATTCCCCTTCACTCTCTCCAATTTCCCTTCACTCTTCCAATTCCCCTTCACTCTCTCAGTTCCCCTACACCTTCACCATATACCCCCTTCACACTCTTCAATTTCTCTTCACTCTATGTCCTTCCAGCTTCACTCTCTCCAAATCCCCTTCTCTCTCTCAATTCCCCTTCACTCCTCACAATTCCTGCTTCATTCTCTCCAATTTCCCATTACTCTCACCAATTCCCCTTCACCATATACCATTCCAACTTCATTTTCACCAATTCCTCTTCACTCCCACCAATTACCCCTTCACTCTCTTCAATTATTTTCACTCTCACTATTTCCCCCTTCACACTCTCAATTCCCCTTCACTCTCTCCAATTCAGCTTCAGTCTCTTCAATTCCAGCTTCTCTCTCTCCTATTCCCTCCACGCTCTCCGATACTCCTTCACTCTCTCGCAATTCCACTTCAATCTCTCATTTCCCCTTCCCTCTCTCCAATTCCAGCTTCACTCTCTCCAATTCCCCTTCTCTCTGTCACTTCCCCTTCACTCCTTCCAATTCCAGCTTCATTCTCTCCAATTCCCCATCACTTTCACCAATTCCCTTCACCATAACCCATTCAGCTTCATTTTCCCCAATTCCCCTTTCACTCTCTCCAATTATTTTCACGCTCTCTATTTCCCCCTTCACACTTTCAATTCCCATTCACTCTCACCAATTCCTGCTTGACTATCTCCAATATCCATCGACTCTTTTCACATCACCTTCACACTCTCCAATTCCCCTTCACTCTCTCCAATTCCCCTTCACTCTCCCCAATTCCCCTTCACACTCTCCAATTCCCCTTCACAATCCCCGATTCCCCTTCACACTGCCCAATTCCCCTTCATGCTCCCCAATTGCCAATCACTCTCTCAATTCCCATTCACTCTCTCATTTCCCATTCACTCCCTCAATTCCCATTCACTCTCTCCAATTACCCTTCACTCTCTCCAATTTCCCTTCACTCTTCCAATTCCCCTTCACTCTCTCAGTTCCCCTTCACCTTCACCATATACCCACTTCACACTCTTCAATTCCTCTTCACTCTATGTCCTTCCAGCTTCACTCTCTCCAAATCCCCTTCTCTCTCTCAATTCCCCTTCACTCCTCACAATTCCTGCTTCATTCTCTCCAATTTCCCATTACTCTCACCAATTCCCCTTCACCATATACCATTCCAACTTCATTTTCACCAATTCCTCTTCACTCCCACCAATTACCCCTTCACTCTCTTCAATTATTTTCACTCTCACTATTTCCCCCTTCACACTCTCAATTCCCCTTCACTCTCTCCAATTCAGCTTCAGTCTCTTCAATTCCAGCTTCACTCTCCCCTATTCCCTCCACGCTCTCCGATACTCCTTCACTCTCTCGCAATTCCACTTCAATCTCTCATTTCCCCTTCCCTCTCTCCAATTCCAGCTTCACTCTCTCCAATTCCCCTTCTCTCTGTCACTTCCCCTTCACTCCTTCCAATTCCAGCTTCATTCTCTCCAATTCCCCATCACTCTCACCAATTCCCTTCACCATAACCCATTCCAGCTTCATTTTCCCCAATTCCCCTTTCACTCTCTCCAATTATTTTCACGCTCTCTATTTCCCCCTTCACACTGTCAATTCCCATTCACTCTCAACAATTCCTGCTTCACTATCTCCAATATCCATCGACTCTTTTCACTTCACCTTCACACTCTCCAATTCCCCTTCACTCTCTCCAATTCCCCTTCACTCTCTCCAATTCCCCTTCACTCTCTCCAATTCCCCTTCACTCTCCCCAATTCCCCTTCACTCTCCCCAATTCCCCTTCACTCTCCCCAATTCCCCTTCACAATCCCCGATTCCCCTTCACACTGCCCAATTCCCCTTCACGCTCCCCAATTGCCTATCACTCTCTCAATTCCCATTCACTCTCTCATTTCCCATTCACTCCCTCAATTCCCATTCACTCTCTCCAATTCCCCTTCACTCTCTCCAATTTCCCTTCACTCTTCCAATTCCCCTTCACTCTCTCAGTTCCCCTGCACCTTCACCATATACCCCCTTCACACTCTTCAATTCCTCTTCACTCTATGTCCTTCCAGCTTCACTCTCTCCAAATCCCCTTCTCTCTCTCAATTCCCCTTTACTCCTCACAATTCCTGCTTCATTCTCTCCAATTTCCCATTACTCTCACCAATTCCCCTTCACCATATACCATTGCAACTTCATTTTCACCAATTCCTCTTCACTCCCACCAATTACCCCTTCACTCTCTTCAATTATTTTCACTCTCACTATTTCCCCCTTCACACTCTCAATTCCCCTTCACTCTCTCCAATTCAGCTTCAGTCCCTTCAATTCCAGCTTCTCTCTCTCCTATTCCCTCCACGCTCTCCGATACTCCTTCACTCTCTCGCAATTCCACTTCAATCTCTCATTTCCCCTTCCCTCTCTCCAATTCCAGCTTCACTCTCTCCAATTCCCCTTCTCTCTGTCACTTCCCCATCACTCCTTCCAATTCCAGCTTCATTCTCTCCAATTCCCCATCACTCTCACCAATTCCCTTCACCATAACCCATTCCAGCTTCATTTTCCCCAATTCCTCTTTCACTCTCTCCAATTATTTTCACTCTCTCTATTTCCCCCTTCACACTTTCAATTCCCATTCACTCTCACCAATTCCTGCTTCACTATCTCCAATATCCATCGACTCTTTTCACTTCACCTTCACACTCTCCAATTCCCCTTCACTCTCTCCAATTCCCCTTCACTCACCCCAATTCCCCTTCACACTCTCCAATTCCCCTTCACAATCCCCGATTCCCCTTCACACTGCCCAATTCCCCTTCATGCTCCCCAATTGCCAATCACTCTCTCAATTCCCATTCACTCTCTCATTTCCCATTCACTCCCTCAATTCCCATTCACTCTCTCCAATTACCCTTCACTCTCTCCAATTTCCCTTCACTCTTCCAATTCCCCTTCACTCTCTCAGTTCCCCTTCACCTTCACCATATACCTTCACACTCTTCAATTCCTCTTCACTCTATGTCCTTCCAGCTTCAATCTCTCCAAATCCCCTTCTCTCTCTCAATTCCCTTCACTCCTCACAATTCCTGCTTCATTCTCTCCAATTTCCCATTACTCTCACCAATTCCCCTTCACCATATACCATTCCAACTTCATTTTCACCAATTCCTCTTCACTCCCACCAATTACCCCTTCACTCTCTTCAATTATTTTCACTCTCACTATTTCCCCCTTCATACTCTCAATTCCCCTTCACTGTCTCCAATTCAGCTTCAGTCTCTTCAATTCCAGCTTCACTCTCCCCTGTTCCCTCCACGCTCTCCGATACTCCTTCACTCTCTCGCAATTCCACTTCAATCTCTCATTTCCCCTTCCCTCTCTCCAATTGCAGCTTCACTCTCTCCAATTCCCCTTCTCTCTGTCACTTCCGCTTCACTCCTTCCAATTCCAGCTTCATTCTCTCCAATTCCCCATCACTCTCACCAATTCCCTTCACCATAACCCATTCCAGCTTCATTTTCCCCAATTCCCCTTTCACTCTCTCCAATTATTTTCACGCTCTCTATTTCCCCCTTCACACTCTCAATTCCCATTCACTCTCAACAATTCCTGCTTCACTATCTCCAATATCCATCGACTCTTATCACTTCACCTTCACACTCTCCAATTCCCCTTCAATCTCTCCAATTCCCATTCAGTCTCTCCAATTCCCCTTCACTCTCTCCAATTCCCCTTCACTCTCCCCAATTCCCCTTCACTCTCCCCAATTCCCCTTCACACTCTCCAATTCCCCTTCACAATCCCCGATTCCCCTTCACACTGCCCAATTCCCCTTCACGCTCCCCAATTGCCTATCACTCTCTCAATTCCCATTCACTCTCTCATTTCCCATTCACTCTCTCAATTCCCATTCACTCTCTCCAATTCCCCTTCACTCTCTCCAATTTCCCTTCACTCTTCCAATTCCCCTTCACTCTCTCAGTTCCCCTGCACCTTCACCATATACCCCCTTCACACTCTTCAATTCCTCTTCACTCTATGTCCTTCCAGCTTCACTCTCTCCAAATCCCCTTCTCTCTCTCAATTCCCCTTTACTCCTCACAATTCCTGCTTCATTCTCTCCAATTTCCCATTACTCTCACCAATTCCCCTTCACCATATACCATTGCAACTTCATTTTCACCAATTCCTCTTCACTCCCACCAATTACCCCTTCACTCTCTTCAATTATTTTCACTCTCACTATTTCCCCCTTCACACTCTCAATTCCCCTTCACTCTCTCCAATTCAGCTTCAGTCTCTTCAATTCCAGCTTCTCTCTCTCCTATTCCCTCCACGCTCTCCGATACTCCTTCACTCTCTCGCAATTCCACTTCAATCTCTCATTTCCCCTTCCCTCTCTCCAATTCCAGCTTCACTCTCTCCAATTCCCCTTCTCTCTGTCACTTCCCCTTCACTCCTTCCAATTCCAGCTTCATTCTCTCCAATTCCCCATCACTCTCACCAATTCCCTTCACCATAACCCATTCCAGCTTCATTTTCCCCAATTCCTCTTTCACTCTCTCCAATTATTTTCACGCTCTCTATTTCCCCCTTCACACTTTCAATTCCCATTCACTCTCACCAATTCCTGCTTCACTATCTCCAATATCCATCGACTCTTTTCACTTCACCTTCACACTTCCCAATTCCCCTTCACACTCTCCAATTCCCCTTCACAATCCCCGATTCCCCTTCACACTGCCCAATTCCCCTTCACGCTCCCCAATTGCCAATCACTCTCTCAATTCCCATTCACTCTCTCATTCCCATTCACTCCCTCAATTCCCATTCACTCTCTCTAATTACCCTTCACTCTCTCCAATTTCCCTTCACTCTTCCAATTCCCCTTCACTCTCTCAGTTCCCCTTCACCTTCACCATATACCCCCTTCACACTCTTCAATTCCTCTTCACTCTATGTCCTTCCAGCTTCACTCTCTCCAAATCCCCTTCTCTCTCTCAATTCCCCTTCACTCCTCACAATTCCTGCTTCATTCTCTCCAATTTCCCATTACTCTCACCAATTCCCCTTCACCATATACCATTCCAACTTCATTTTCACCAATTCCTCTTCACTCCCACCAATTACCCCTTCGCTCTCTTCAATTATTTTCACTCTCACTATTTCCCCCTTCACACTCTCAATTCCCCTTCACTCTCTCCAATTCAGCTTCAGTCTCTTCAATTCCAGCTTCACTCTCCCCTATTCCCTCCACGCTCTCCGATACTCCTTCACTCTCTCGCAATTCCACTTCAATCTCTCATTTCCCCTTCCCTCTCTCCAATTCCAGCTTCACTCTCTCCAATTCCCCTTCTCTCTGTCACTTCCCCTTCACTCCTTCCAATTCCAGCTTCATTCTCTCCAATTCCCCATCACTCTCACCAATTCCCTTCACCATAACCCATTCCAGCTTCATTTTCCCCAATTCCCCTTTCACTCTCTCCAATTATTTTCACGCTCTCTATTTCCCCCTTCCCTCTCTCCAATTCCAGCTTCACTCTCAACAATTCCTGCTTCACTATCTCCAATATCCATCGACTCTTTTCACTTCACCTTCACACTCTCCAATTCCCCTTCACTCTCTCCAATTCCCCTTCACTCTCCCCAATTCCCCTTCACACTCTCCAATTCCCCTTCACAATCCCAATTCCCCTTCACACTGCCCAATTCCCCTTCACGCTCCCCAATTGCCAATCACTCTCTCAATTCCCATTCACTCTCTCATTTCCCATTCACTCCCTCAATTCCCATTCACTCTCTCCAATTCCCCTTCACTCTCTCCAATTTCCCTTCACTCTTCCAATTCCCCTTCACTCTCTTCCCAATTCTAGCTTTACTCTCTCCAATTATCCTCCACTCTCTCCAATTCCAGCTTAACTCTCTCCAATTCCCCATTACTCTCTCAATTCCCATTCACTCGCTCCAAATCCCTTTCAATCTCTCAATTCCCTTTTGCTATCTCCAATTCCCCATTCACAATCTCCAATTCCCCTTCACACTCACCAATTCACCTTCACTCTCTGCAATTCCAGCTTCTCTCTCTCCAATTCCCCTCCTCCCTCTTCAATTCACCTTCACTCTCTCAATTCCCTTTCACTCTCTGCAATGCCCCTTCTCTCTCTCTAATTTCCCCCTCATGCCCTCCAATTCCCCTTCACACTCCCCAATTCCCCTTCACTCTCTCAATTCCCTTTCACCCTCTCCAATTCACCTTTGCTCTCTTAAGTTGCCATTCACTCTCTCCAATTCCCCTCCACAGCCTCCAATTCCCCCTTCCCACTCTCCAATTCCCCTTTCACACTCTCCAATTCCCCCTTCACACTCTCCAATTCCCCCTTCACTCTATTCTCTTCGATCTTCCCTCTCTCTAATTCGACTTCACTCTCTCAATTTCCCTTCACCCCTTGCAATTCCAGCTTAACTCTCTCCTATTCCCCAATACACTCTCTATTCCCATTCACTCCTTCCAATTCCAGCTACAACACAACCAAATCCCTTTCATTCTCTCAATTCCCCCTCACAATCTCCAATTCCACTTTCAAACTCTCCAATTCCAACCTAACTCTCTCCAATTCTCCTCCACTCTCTTCAATTCCATCTAATTCCACTTCACTCACTGCAATTCCCCTTCACACTCGCTAATTGCGCTTTACACAGGCCAATTCACCTTCACTCTCTCAATTCCCATTCACGCACTCAATTCCCCTTTCATCTCGTAAATTCTCCATCACTCTCTCCAATTCCCCTTCACCCTCACATTTCGCCTTCACCCTCAACAATACCCACTTCACACTCTCCAATTCCTCTTCATTCTATCCCCTTCTAGTTTCACTCTTCCATTTCCTCCTCAAAGTCTCCAATTCCGGCTTCACTCTCTCCAATTCCCCTTCTCTCTCTCTCTATTCCCCTTCACTCCTAACAAATCCAGCTTCATTCTCTCCAATTCCCCTTCAAACCTACCAATTACCCCTTCACTCTTTCCAATTATTTTCACTCTCACTAATGCCCCCATCACCTTCTCAATTCGCCTTCAGTCTCACCAATTCCGCTTCACACTCTCTAATTCCAACTTCAATCTATCCCATACCCTCCACTCTCTCCGATTCTCTTTCAGTCTCTTGCAATTCCACTTCACTCTCTCATTTCCACATCTCTCTCTAAATTCCACTTCACTCCTTCCAATTACAGCTTCATTCTCTCCAATTGCCAATCACTCTCATCAATTCCACTTCTCCATTTACCATTCCAGCTTCATTCTCTCCAATTCCCCTTCACTCTCACCAATTCCTGTTCTCTCCCTGTAATTCCCCTTCACACCTTCCAATTCCCCATCACACTCCATAATTCCCCTTCATGCTCTTAATTCCCATTCACTCTCTCCAATGCCCCTTCATTCTCTCCAATGCACCTTCACTATCTCAATTCCCCACCACTCTCTTCAAATCACCTTCACTCCTTCCAATTCCAGCTTCAATCTCTGCAATTTCCCATTACTCTCACCAATTCCACTTCGCCATACCCATTCCAACTTCATTTTCTCCAATTCCTCTCCAGTTCCCCTTCTCTCTCTCAATTCCCCTTCACTCCTCACAATTCCAGCTTCATTCTCTCCAACTTCCCATTACTCTCACCAATTCCCCTTACATTGTCCAATTCCGCTTCACTCTATCAATTCCCATTCACTCTCTCCAATTCCCCTTCACTCTCTTAAATTCTCATTCACTCTCTCAAATTCCCCTTCCCTCTCTCAATTCCCATTCACCTTCACCAATACCCCCTTCACACTCTCCAATTCCTCTTCACTCTATCCCCGTCCAGCTTCAATCTCTCCAATTTCTCTTCACTCTCCAATTCCAGCTTCATTCTTTCCAATTCCCCTTCGCTCGCTCAATTCCCCTTCACTCCTCGCAATTCCAGCTTCATTCTCTCCAATTTCCCATTACTCTCACCAATTCCACTTCACCATATCCCATTCGAACTTCATTTTCTCCAAATCCTCTTCAATCCCACCAATTACCCCTTCACTCTCTCCAATTATTTTCACTCTCACTGTTTCCCCCTTCACACTATCAATTCCCCTTCACTCTCTCCAATTCAGCTTCAGTCTCTTCAATTCCAACTTCACTCTCTCCTATTCCCTCCACTCTCTCCCATTCTCCTTCACTCTCTCGCACTACCACTTCAATCACTCATTTCCCCTTCACTCCTTGCAAATCCAACTTCACTCTCTCCATTACCAATTCACTCCCTCAATTCCCCTTCAGTCCTTTCAATTCCAGCTTCACTCCTTTGAATTCCACATTCAGTCTCTCCAATTCCCCGCACTGTCTCCCTTTATCCTTCACTCAATCCATTTCCCCTTTACTCTCTCCATTTCACCTTCACTCTCTCCATTTCACCTTCACTCTCTCCATTTCCCCTTCATTCTCTCCATTTCCCCTTCACTCTCTCCAATTCCAGCTTCACTCTCTCAATTCCCCTTCACTCCTTCCAATTCGAGCTTAACTCTCTCCAATTCCCCACTACTCTTCCAGTTCCCATTAAATCCTTCCAATTCCAGCTTCACTCACTCCAAATCACCTTCATTTTCTCAAAGTCCCCTCGCACTCTCCTATTCTACTTTCACACTCTCCAATTCCAACTTAACTCTCTCCAATTCCCCTCCACTCACTTCAATTCACCTTCACTCAGTCCCTTCCCCTTCACTCCCTCTAATTCCACTTCACTCCCTCTAATTCCACTTCACTCACTCCAATTCCACTTCACTTTGGCCAATTCCCCTTCGCTCTATCAATTCCCATTCACTCTCTCCAATTCCCCTTCAGTCTCTTAAATTCTCATTCACTCTCTCCAATTCCCCTTCACTCTCTCAGTTTCCCTTCAGCCTCAGCAATTCCCCCTTCACACTCTCCAATTCCTCTTCGCTCTAACCCCTTCTAGCTTCACTCTCTCCAATTGCTCTTCACTCTCTCCAATTCCAGCTTCACTCTCTCCAATTCCCCTTCTCTCTCTCAATTCCCCTTCACTCCTCACAATTCCACCTTCATTCTCTCCAACTTCCCATTACTCTCACCAATTCCCCTTACATTGTCCAATTCCGCTTCACTCTATCAATTCCCTTTCACTCTCTCCAATTCCCCTTCACTCTCTTAAATTCTCATTCACTCTCTCAAATTCCCCTTCCCTCTCTCAATTCCCATTCACCTTCACCAATACCCCCTTCACACTCTCCAATTCCTCTTCACTCTATCCCCGTCCAGCTTCAATCTCTCCAATTTCTCTTCACTCTCCAATTCCAGCTTCATTCTTTCCAATTCCCCTTCGCTCGCTCAATTCCCCTTCACTCCTCGCAATTCCAGCTTCATTCTCTCCAATTTCCCATTACTCTCACCAATTCCACTTCACCATATCCCATTCGAACTTCATTTTCTCCAAATCCTCTTCAATCCCACCAATTACCCCTTCACTCTCTCCAATTATTTTCACTCTCACTGTTTCCCCCTTCACACTATCAATTCCCCTTCACTCTCTCCAATTCAGCTTCAGTCTCTTCAATTCCAACTTCACTCTCTCCTATTCCCTCCACTCTCTCCCATTCTCCTTCACTCTCTCGCACTACCACTTCAATCACTCATTTCCCCTTCACTCCTTGCAAATCCAACTTCACTCTCTCCATTACCAATTCACTCCCTCAATTCCCCTTCAGTCCTTTCAATTCCAGCTTCACTCCTTTGAATTCCACATTCAGTCTCTCCAATTCCCCGCACTGTCTCCCTTTATCCTTCACTCAATCCATTTCCCCTTTACTCTCTCCATTTCACCTTCACTCTCTCCATTTCACCTTCACTCTCTCCATTTCCCCTTCATTCTCTCCATTTCCCCTTCACTCTCTCCAATTCCAGCTTCACTCTCTCAATTCCCCTTCACGCCTTCCAATTCGAGCTTAACTCTCTCCAATTCCCCCACTACTCTTCCAGTTCCCATTAAATCCTTCCAATTCCAGCTTCACTCACTCCAAATCACCTTCATTTTCTCAAAGTCCCCTCGCACTCTCCTATTCTACTTTCACACTCTCCAATTCCAACTTAACTCTCTCCAATTCCCCTCCACTCACTTCAATTCACCTTCACTCAGTCCCTTCCCCTTCACTCCCTCTAATTCCACTTCACTCCCTCTAATTCCACTTCACTCACTCCAATTCCACTTCACTTTGGCCAATTCCCCTTCGCTCTATCAATTCCCATTCACTCTCTCCAATTCCCCTTCACTCTCTTAAATTCTCATTCACTCTCTCCAATTCCCCTTCACTCTCTCAGTTTCCCTTCAGCCTCAGCAATTCCCCCTTCACACTCTCCAATTCCTCTTCGCTCTAACCCCTTCTAGCTTCACTCTCTCCAATTGCTCTTCACTCTCTCCAATTCCAGCTTCACTCTCTCCAATTCCCCTTCTCTCTCTCAATTCCCCTTCACTCCTCACAATTCCACCTTCATTCTCTCCAACTTCCCATTACTCTCACCAATTCCCCTTACATTGTCCAATTCCGCTTCACTCTATCAATTCCCTTTCACTCTCTCCAATTCCCCTTCAGTCTCTTAAATTCTCATTCACTCTCTCAAATTCCCCTTCCCTCTCTCAATTCCCATTCACCTTCACCAATACCCCCTTCACACTCTCCAATTCCTCTTCACTCTATCCCCTTCCAGCTTCAATCTCTCCAATTTCTCTTCATTCTCCAATTCCAGCTTCATTCTTTCCAATTCCCCTTCGCTCGCTCAATTCCCCTTCACTCCTCGCAATTCCAGCTTCATTCTCTCCAATTTCCCATTACCCTCACCAATTCCACTTCACCATATCTCATTCGAACTTCATTTTCTCCAAATCCTCTTCAATCCCACCAATTACCCCTTCACTCTCTCCAATTATTTTCACTCTCACTGTTTCCCCCTTCACACTATCAATTCCCCTTCACTCTCTCCAATTCAGCTTCAGTCTCTTCAATTCCAACTTCACTCTCTCCTATTCCCTCCACTCTCTCCCATTCTCCTTCACTCTCTCGCACTACCACTTCAATCACTCATTTCCCCTTTACTCCTTGCAAATCCAACTTCACTCTCTCCATTTCCAAATCACTCCCTCAATTCCCCTTCAGTCCTTTCAATTCCAGCTTCACTCCTTTGAATTGCACATTCAGTCTCTCCAATTCCCCGCACTGTCTCCCTTTATCCTTCACTCAATCCATTTCCCCTTTACTCTCTCCATTTCACCTTCACTCTCTCCATTTCACCTTCACTCTCTCCATTTCCCCTTCACACTCTCAATTTTCCCTTCACTCTCTCCAATTCCAGCTTCACTCTCTCAATTCCCCTTCACTCCTTCCAATTCGAGCTTAACTCTCTCCAATTCCCCACTACTCTTCCAGTTCCCATTAAATCCTTCCAATTCCAGCTTCACTCACTCCAAATCACCTTCATTTTCTCAAAGTCCCCTCGCACTCTCCTATTCTACTTTCACACTCTCCAATTCCAACTTAACTCTCTCCAATTCCCCTCCACTCACTTCAATTCACCTTCACTCAGTCCCTTCCCCTTCACTCCCTCTAATTCCACTTCACTCCCTCTAATTCCACTTCAATCCCTCCAATTCCCCTTCACTTTGGCCAATTCCCCTTCGCTCTATCAATTCCCATTCACTCTCTCCAATTCCCCTTCACTCTCTTAAATTCTCATTCACTCTCTCCAATTCCCCTTCACTCTCTCAGTTTCCCTTCAGCCTCAGCAATTCCCCCTTCACACTCTCCAATTCCTCTTCGCTCTAACCCCTTCTAGCTTCACTCTCTCCAATTGCTCTTCACTCTCTCCAATTCCAGCTTCACTCTCTCCAATTCCCCTTCTCTCTCTCAATTCCCCTTCACTCCTCACAATTCCACCTTCATTCTCTCCAACTTCCCATTACTCTCACCAATTCCCCTTACATTGTCCAATTCCGCTTCACTCTATCAATTCCCTTTCACTCTCTCCAATTCCCCTTCAGTCTCTTAAATTCTCATTCACTCTCTCAAATTCCCCTTCCCTCTCTCAATTCCCATTCACCTTCACCAATACCCCCTTCACACTCTCCAATTCCTCTTCACTCTATCCCCTTCCAGCTTCAATCTCTCCAATTTCTCTTCACTCTCCAATTCCAGCTTCATTCTTTCCAATTCCCCTTCGCTCGCTCAATTCCCCTTCACTCCTCGCAATTCCAGTTTCATTCTCTCCAATTTCCCATTACTCTCACCAATTCCACTTCACCATATCCCATTCCAACTTCATTTTCTCCAAATCCTCTTCAATCCCACCAATTACCCCTTCACTCTCTCCAATTATTTTCACTCTCACTGTTTCCCCCCTCACACTATCAATTCCCCTTCACTCTCTCCAATTCCGCTTCAGTCTCTTCATTTCCAGCTTCACTCTCTCATATTCCCTCCACGCTCTCCGGTTCTCCTTCATTCTCTCGCAATTCCACTTCAATCTCTCATTTCCCCTTCACTCTCTCCAAGTCCAGCTTCACTCTCTCCAATTCCCCTTCTCTCTCTCAATTCCCCTTCACTCCATCCAATTCCAGCTTCATTCTCTCCAATTCCCCATCATTCTCACCAATTCCCTTCACCATAACCCATTCCAGCTTCATTTTCCCCACTTCCCCTTTCACTCTCTCCAATTATTTTCACTCTCCCTATTTCCCCCTTCACACTCTCATTTCACCTTCACTCTCTCTAATTCAACTTCTCTCTCTCTAATTCCTCTTCACTTCCTCCAATTCCCCTTCACATCCCACAATTCCCCTTCACTCTCTCAATTCCTATTCACACTCTCCAAATCCTCTTCAGACTCTCCCATTCCCCTTCACTCTGTCCACTACCCTTTACTCCTTCCAATTCCAGCTTCACTCTCTCCAATTCACCATCACTCTCTTGATTTCCCCTTCACTCGCTCGAATTCCCCTTCACTCTATCCAATTCCCCTTCACTCTCTCCAATTCAAGCTTAACTCTCTCCAATTCCCCCTTACTCTCCCAATTCCCACTCACTCCTTCCAATTCCAGCTTCACTCCCTCCAAATCCCCTTCACTCTCTCTAATTCCCCTTCATTCTCACCAATTTCCCTTTCACTCTCTCCAATTATTTTCAATCTCGCCAATTCCCCCTTCACATTCTCCAGTTCAGGCTTGACTCTATCCAATTCCCTCCACTCTCTCCAATTCCAGCCTCACAGTAGCCAATACCCCGTTTTTCTCTCCAATTCTGCTTCACACTCTCAATTCCCCCTTTAAACTCTCCAATTCCCCTTCAATCTCTGCAATTCCAGCTTCAGTCTGTCCAATTCCCCTTCACACTAACGGTTTCCCTTCCTTCCCTGCAACTCCCCTTCAGTCTCTTCAATTCTAGCCTCAATCTCTCCAATTCCCCCTTCACACTCTGAATTCCACTTCACTCCATCCATTTCCTCTTCAGTCCCTCCAGTATCCATTCACTCTTTCCAATTCCCCTTCACTCTCTCCAATTCCCCTTCACTCTCTTCAATTCCTCTTCACTAACTACAATTCCCCTTCACTGTCTCTAATTTCAGATTCACTCTGTGCATTTCCCCTTCACACTCTCCAATTTCCATTCACTCTCTCCAATTCACCTTCACTCCCTCCAATTCCACTTCTTTCTCTCTTATTCCCCTTCAAACTCCACAATTCCCCTTCACACTCCATAATACTCCTTCACTCTCTCAATTCCCATTCACTCTCTCAATTCCCATTCACTCTCTCAACCCATTCAGTCTCTCCTATTCCCCTTCAATCTCTCAAATTCCCCTTCACTCTCACAATTCCCCTTCACACTCAAAATTCCCCTTCACTCTCAAAATTCCCCTTCACTCTCAAAATTCCCCTTCACTCTCAAAATTCCCCTTCACTCTATCGTTTTTGAGCTTCAGTCTCCAATTCCTCTTCACCCTCTCCAATTCCACCTTCACTCACAAAATATACCTTCACTCCTTGCAATTCCATATTAACTCTCTCCAATTCCAGCTTCACTCTCTCTAATTGCCCACCACTCCCATCAATTCACCTTCACTCCCTCCAATTCCACTTCTCTGTCTCGAATTCCCCTTCAGTCCCTCCACTTCCCCTTCACACTCCACAATTGCCCTTCACTCTCTCAATTCCCCTTCACAGTCTCCAATTCCCCTTCACAATCTCCAATTCCCCTTCTCTCTATTCCCATTCTAGCTTCACTCTCTCCAATTGCTCTTCACTCTCTCCAATACCAGCTTCGCTCTCTCCAATTACCCTTCACTCCTTCCAATTTTCCATCACTCCCTCCAATTCCCCATCGCTCTCTCCAATTCCCTACACTTTCTCCAATTCCCCTTCACTCTCTCCAATTCCCCTTCACTCTCAAAATTCCCCTTCACGCACTCCAATACCCCTTCACTCTCTCAATTCCCCTTCACCCTCACCAATACCCCCTTCACACTCCCCAATTCCTCTTCACTCTATCCCCTTCTAGCTTCAATCTCTCCAATTTCTCTTCACTGTCTCCAATTCCAGCTTCATTCTTTCCAATTCCCCCTCTCTCTCTCAATTCCCCTTCACTCCTCCCAATTCCAGTTTCATTCTCTCCGATTTCCCATTACTCTCACCAATTCCACTTCACCATATCCCATTCCAACTTCATTTTCTCCAATTCCTCTTCACTCCCACCAATTACCCCTTCACTCTCTCCAATTATTTTCACTCTCACTATTTCCCCCTTTACACTTTCAAATCCCCTTAACTCTCTCCAATTCCGCTTCAGTCTCTTCAATTCCAGCTTCACTCTCTCCTATTCCCTCCACTCTCTCCCATTCTCCTTCACTCCCTCGCAATATCACTTCAATCTCTCATTTCCCCTTCACTCTCTACAATTCCACTTCACTCTCTCCATTTCCACTTCACTGTCTCAATTCCACTTCACTCCTTCCAATTCCAGCTTCACTCTCACCAATTCCACTTCACTCTCTCAATTCCCCTTCACTCCTTGCAAAACCAACTTCACTCTGTCCATTTCCAATTCACTCCCTCAATTCCCCTTCAGTCCTTTCAATTCCAGCTTCACTCTCTGTAATTCCAATTCACTCTCTCAATTCACCTTCACTCACTCAATTCCCCTTCACTCCTTTGAATTCCAGATTCAGTCTCTCCAATTCCCCGCACTGTCTCCCTTTCTCCTTCACTCAATCCATTTCCCCTTCACACTCTCCATTTCACTTTCACTCTCTCCATTTCACCTTTACTCTCTCCATTTCCCCTTCACTCTCTCCATTACCCCTTCATTCTGTACATTTCCCCTTCACTCTCTCCAGTTTCAGCTTCGCTCTCTCAATTCCCCTTCACTCCTTCCAATTCCAGCTTTACTCCCTCCAAATCACCTTCATTTTCTCAACTGCTCCTCACACTCTCCAATTCCACTTTCACACTCTCCAATTCCAACGTAACTCTCTCCAATTCCCCTCCACTCACTTCAATTCACCATCACACAGTCAGTTACCCTTCACTCCCTCTAATTCCACTTCACTCCCTCTGATTCCACTTCACTCACTCCAATTCCCCTTTACATTGTCCAATTCCCCTTCGCTCTATCAATTCCCATTCACTCTCTCCAATACCCCTTCACTCTCTTAAATTCTCATTCACTCTCTCCAATTCCCCTTCACTCTCTCAGTTCCCCTTCACCTTCATCATATACCCCCTTCACACTCTTCAATTCCTCTTCACTCTATGACCTTCTAGCTTCACTCTCTCCAATTCCCCTGCTCTCTCTCAATTCCCCTTCACTCCTCTCAATTCGAGATTCAATCTCTCCAATTTCCCATTACTCTCACCAATTCCCCTTCACCATATCCCATTCCAACTTCATTTTCACCAATTCCTCTTCACTCCCACCAATTACCCCTTCACTCTCTCCAATTATTTTCACTCTCACTGTTTCCCCCTTCACACTATCAATTCCCCTTCACTCTCTCCAATTCAGCTTCAGTCTCTTCAATTCCAACTTCACTCTCTCCTATTCCCTCCACTCTCTCCCATTCTCCTTCACTCTCTCGCACTACCACTTCAATCACTCATTTCCCCTTTACTCCTTGCAAATCCAACTTCACTCTCTCCATTTCCAAATCACTCCCTCAATTCCCCTTCAGTCCTTTCAATTCCAGCTTCACTCCTTTGAATTGCACATTCAGTCTCTCCAATTCCCCGCACTGTCTCCCTTTATCCTTCACTCAATCCATTTCCCCTTTACTCTCTCCATTTCACCTTCACTCTCTCCATTTCACCTTCACTCTCTCCATTTCCCCTTCATACTCTCAATTTTCCCTTCACTCTCTCCAATTCCAGCTTCACTCTCTCAATTCCCCTTCACTCCTTCCAATTCGAGCTTAACTCTCTCCAATTCCCCACTACTCTTCCAGTTCCCATTAAATCCTTCCAATTCCAGCTTCACTCACTCCAAATCACCTTCATTTTCTCAAAGTCCCCTCGCACTCTCCTATTCTACTTTCACACTCTCCAATTCCAACTTAACTCTCTCCAATTCCCCTCCACTCACTTCAATTCACCTTCACTCAGTCCCTTCCCCTTCACTCCCTCTAATTCCACTTCACTCCCTCTAATTCCACTTCAATCCCTCCAATTCCCCTTCACTTTGGCCAATTCCCCTTCGCTCTATCAATTCCCATTCACTCTCTCCAATTCCCCTTCACTCTCTTAAATTCTCATTCACTCTCTCCAATTCCCCTTCACTCTCTCAGTTTCCCTTCAGCCTCAGCAATTCCCCCTTCACACTCTCCAATTCCTCTTCGCTCTAACCCCTTCTAGCTTCACTCTCTCCAATTCCCCTTCTCTCTCTCAATTCCCCTTCACTCCTCACAATTCCACCTTCATTCTCTCCAACTTCCCATTACTCTCACCAATTCCCCTTACATTGTCCAATTCCGCTTCACTCTATCAATTCCCTTTCACTCTCTCCAATTCCCCTTCAGTCTCTTAAATTCTCATTCACTCTCTCAAATTCCCCTTCCCTCTCTCAATTCCCATTCACCTTCACCAATACCCCCTTCACACTCTCCAATTCCTCTTCACTCTATCCACTTCCAGCTTCAATCTCTCCAATTTCTCTTCACTCTCCAATTCCAGCTTCATTCTTTCCAATTCCCCTTCGCTCGCTCAATTCCCCTTCACTCCTCGCAATTCCAGTTTCATTCTCTCCAATTTCCCATTACTCTCACCAATTCCACTTCACCATATCCCATTCCAACTTCATTTTCTCCAAATCCTCTTCAATCCCACCAATTACCCCTTCACTCTCTCCAATTATTTTCACTCTCACTGTTTCCCCCCTCACACTATCAATTCCCCTTCACTCTCTCCAATTCCGCTTCAGTCTCTTCATTTCCAGCTTCACTCTCTCATATTCCCTCCACACTCTCCGGTTCTCCTTCATTCTCTCGCAATTCCACTTCAATCTCTCATTTCCCCTTCACTCTCTCCAAGTCCAGCTTCACTCTCTCCAATTCCCCTTCTCTCTCTCAATTCCCCTTCACTCCATCCAATTCCAGCTTCATTCTCTCCAATTCCCCATCATTCTCACCAATTCCCTTCACCATAACCCATTCCAGCTTCATTTTCCCCACTTCCCCTTTCACTCTCTCCAATTATTTTCACTCTCCCTATTTCCCCCTTCACACTCTCATTTCACCTTCACTCTCTCTAATTCAACTTCTCTCTCTCTAATTCCTCTTCACTTCCTCCAATTCCCCTTCACATCCCACAATTCCCCTTCACTCTCTCAATTCCTATTCACACTCTCCAAATCCTCTTCAGACTCTCCCATTCCCCTTCACTCTGTCCACTACCCTTTACTCCTTCCAATTCCAGCTTCACTCTCTCCAATTCACCATCACTCTCTTGATTTCCCCTTCACTCGCTCGAATTCCCCTTCACTCTATCCAATTCCCCTTCACTCTCTCCAATTCAAGCTTAACTCTCTCCAATTCCCCCTTACTCTCCCAATTCCCACTCACTCCTTCCAATTCCAGCTTCACTCCCTCCAAATCCCCTTCACTCTCTCTAATTCCCCTTCATTCTCACCAATTTCCCTTTCACTCTCTCCAATTATTTTCAATCTCGCCAATTCCCCCTTCACATTCTCCAGTTCAGGCTTGACTCTATCCAATTCCCTCCACTCTCTCCAATTCCAGCCTCACAGTAGCCAATACCCCGTTTTTCTCTCCAATTCTGCTTCACACTCTCAATTCCCCCTTTAAACTCTCCAATTCCCCTTCAATCTCTGCAATTCCAGCTTCAGTCTGTCCAATTCCCCTTCACACTAACAGTTTCCCTTCCCTCCCTGCAACTCCCCTTCAGTCTCTTCAATTCCAGCCTCAATCTCTCCAATTCCCCCTTCACACTCTGAATTCCACTTCACTCCATCCATTTCCTCTTCAGTCCCTCCAGTATCCATTCACTCTTTCCAATTCCCCTTCACTCTCTCAAATTCCCCTTCACTCTCTTCAATTCCTCTTCACTAACTACAATTCCCCTTCACTGTCTCTAATTTCAGATTCACTCTGTGCATTTCCCCTTCACACTCTCCAATTTCCATTCACTCTCTCCAATTCACCTTCACTCCCTCCAATTCCACTTCTTTCTCTCTTATTCCCCTTCAAACTCCACAATTCCCCTTCACACTCCATAATACTCCTTCACTCTCTCAATTCCCATTCACTCTCTCAATTCCCATTCACTCTCTCAACCCATTCAGTCTCTCCTATTCCCCTTCAATCTCTCAAATTCCCCTTCACTCTCACAATTCCCCTTCACACTCAAAATTCCCCTTCACTCTCAAAATTCCCCTTCACTCTCAAAATTCCCCTTCACTCTCAAAATTCCCCTTCACTCTATCGTTTTTGAGCTTCAGTCTCCAATTCCTCTTCACCCTCTCCAATTCCACCTTCACTCACAAAATATACCTTCACTCCTTGCAATTCCATATTAACTCTCTCCAATTCCAGCTTCACTCTCTCTAATTGCCCACCACTCCCATCAATTCACCTTCACTCCCTCCAATTCCACTTCTCTGTCTCGAATTCCCCTTCAGTCCCTCCACTTCCCCTTCACACTCCACAATTGCCCTTCACTCTCTCAATTCCCCTTCACAGTCTCCAATTCCCCTTCACAATCTCCAATTCCCCTTCTCTCTATTCCCATTCTAGCTTCACTCTCTCCAATTGCTCTTCACTCTCTCCAATACCAGCTTCGCTCTCTCCAATTACCCTTCACTCCTTCCAATTTTCCATCACTCCCTCCAATTCCCCATCGCTCTCTCCAATTCCCTACACTTTCTCCAATTCCCCTTCACTCTCTCCAATTCCCCTTCACTCTCAAAATTCCCCTTCACGCACTCCAATACCCCTTCACTCTCTCAATTCCCCTTCACCCTCACCAATACCCCCTTCACACTCCCCAATTCCTCTTCACTCTATCCCCTTCTAGCTTCAATCTCTCCAATTTCTCTTCACTGTCTCCAATTCCAGCTTCATTCTTTCCAATTCCCCCTCTCTCTCTCAATTCCCCTTCACTCCTCCCAATTCCAGTTTCATTCTCTCCGATTTCCCATTACTCTCACCAATTCCACTTCACCATATCCCATTCCAACTTCATTTTCTCCAATTCCTCTTCACTCCCACCAATTACCCCTTCACTCTCTCCAATTATTTTCACTCTCACTATTTCCCCCTTTACACTTTCAAATCCCCTTAACTCTCTCCAATTCCGCTTCAGTCTCTTCAATTCCAGCTTCACTCTCTCCTATTCCCTCCACTCTCTCCCATTCTCCTTCACTCCCTCGCAATATCACTTCAATCTCTCATTTCCCCTTCACTCTCTACAATTCCACTTCACTCTCTCCATTTCCACTTCACTGTCTCAATTCCACTTCACTCCTTCCAATTCCAGCTTCACTCTCACCAATTCCACTTCACTCTCTCAATTCCCCTTCACTCCTTGCAAAACCAACTTCACTCTGTCCATTTCCAATTCACTCCCTCAATTCCCCTTCAGTCCTTTCAATTCCAGCTTCACTCTCTGTAATTCCAATTCACTCTCTCAATTCACCTTCACTCACTCAATTCCCCTTCACTCCTTTGAATTCCAGATTCAGTCTCTCCAATTCCCCGCACTGTCTCCCTTTCTCCTTCACTCAATCCATTTCCCCTTCACACTCTCCATTTCACTTTCACTCTCTCCATTTCACCTTTACTCTCTCCATTTCCCCTTCACTCTCTCCATTACCCCTTCATTCTGTACATTTCCCCATCACTCTCTCCAGTTTCAGCTTCGCTCTCTCAATTCCCCTTCACTCCTTCCAATTCCAGCTTTACTCCCTCCAAATCACCTTCATTTTCTCAACTGCTCCTCACACTCTCCAATTCCACTTTCACACTCTCCAATTCCAACGTAACCTCTCCAATTCCCCTCCACTCACTTCAATTCACCATCACACAGTCAGTTACCCTTCACTCCCTCTAATTCCACTTCACTCCCTCTGATTCCACTTCACTCACTCCAATTCCCCTTTACATTGTCCAATTCCCCTTCGCTCTATCAATTCCCATTCACTCTCTCCAATACCCCTTCACTCTCTTAAATTCTCATTCACTCTCTCCAATTCCCCTTCACTCTCTCAGTTCCCCTTCACCTTCATCATATACCCCCTTCACACTCTTCAATTCCTCTTCACTCTATGACCTTCTAGCTTCACTCTCTCCAATTCCCCTGCTCTCTCTCAATTCCCCTTCACTCCTCTCAATTCGAGCTTCAATCTCTCCAATTTCCCATTACTCTCACCAATTCCCCCTTCACCATATCCCATTCCAACTTCATTTTCACCAATTCCTCTTCACTCCCACCAATTACCCCTTCACTCTCTCCAATTATTTTCACTCTCACTGTTTCCCCCTTCACACTATCAATTCCCCTTCACTCTCTCCAATTCAGCTTCAGTCTCTTCAATTCCAACTTCACTCTCTCCTATTCCCTCCACTCTCTCCCATTCTCCTTCACTCTCTCGCACTACCACTTCAATCACTCATTTCCCCTTTACTCCTTGCAAATCCAACTTCACTCTCTCCATTTCCAAATCACTCCCTCAATTCCCCTTCAGTCCCTTTCAATTCCAGCTTCACTCCTTTGAATTGCACATTCAGTCTCTCCAATTCCCCGCACTGTCTCCCTTTATCCTTCACTCAATCCATTTCCCCTTTACTCTCTCCATTTCACCTTCACTCTCTCCATTTCACCTTCACTCTCTCCATTTCCCCTTCACACTCTCAATTTTCCCTTCACTCTCTCCAATTCCAGCTTCACTCTCTCAATTCCCCTTCACTCCTTCCAATTCGGAGCTTAACTCTCTCCAATTCCCCACTACTCTTCCAGTTCCCATTAAATCCTTCCAATTCCAGCTTCACTCACTCCAAATCACCTTCATTTTCTCAAAGTCCCCTCGCACTCTCCTATTCTACTTTCACACTCTCCAATTCCAACTTAACTCTCTCCAATTCCCCTCCACTCACTTCAATTCACCTTCACTCAGTCCCTTCCCCTTCACTCCCTCTAATTCCACTTCACTCCCCTCTAATTCCACTTCAATCCCTCCAATTCCCCTTCACTTTGGCCAATTCCCCTTCGCTCTATCAATTCCCATTCACTCTCTCCAATTCCCCTTCACTCTCTTAAATTCTCATTCACTCTCTCCAATTCCCCTTCACTCTCTCAGTTTCCCTTCAGCCTCAGCAATTCCCCCTTCT